>JARHVA010005928.1:882500-1056856 GCA_037957365.1 Torreya grandis
AATATATACATAAACTGAGTCTATAGTAGTATTAGTCGACAAAAAATATGTGTAGTATAATATGATCAATATAAAGATATAAATAATGCTAAATTAATGTTGTGGAGTATAGAAATATAGAAACCAACAAACTAGAAACCTTGTAGTATGATGCCCCCAATGGGTGAATGTATTAGTGTTGGATTTGTGTATCTGTGTATGTTCCTCCAATGGGTAGATAGTAACAAATATGGATCTATGTAGAGGACGTGACTCCTATAGTGATCTACAAACACTTTAAGAGAATAAGTGAAGCATGTATGTATGATAAAACTGACTAGATTAACATATATAGTATATGTAATACCTAGAAAATATAAGGAATGTAAACATGAAATTGTATACAATCTAAAACTTGTATTTTTTGAGTAAATATTTGAATGTTTATGTATTTTAAAAATGTTATATTGTTTTTTTGTTTTCTAAGTATAAGATATGTAAAAGAAACATGAAAATGGAACTATATACAAGGATCAAGGGAAGATAAACTATGAACAAGTAGAGAGAAATATACTAACTGATGAGTCTCATAAGAGACTCACTATTAATGCATCTTATATCAAATAAGGTAATATTAACCACACGTGTTGTACCAAGTGGTATCTAATTTATGTGAATGAGATGTAATAAGTAATTTTTAGTTGACATTAGCTATGGAAATTTTTTTATGTATCTATGGAGTTGACTCAACATGCTTGTGAATTATGGGGTTCTTGGGGACTCATATAGTAGAAGTTATGATTGGCTTGGGTGATCTATGTTGTAACACTAATATGGATGATAATGGGGTAGAGAAATTCTATTTATAATCCACAACATGTCTCTAAAATAGGGGTATCTTTAATAAAGGTCTTTGTGGGAGACTATGTGTACATAGTAATTCTATAGGAGTAGACCTCACCTAAACTGGTTTCTTAATTGATATTAGAGGTGTGATAATCTAAGATATGTTTAGATCTATAACTAGTATATGCTATGTAATTGGATCTATAATAGGTAAGGGATACTCATATGGAAGGCCCTCAACTATAACCACCTAATTAGCATCTATAAACATAATACATCTATGTATGGTGGATGGAATGGATCAATGTTACTATATTCAAGGGCTACCCAATACCATGTCAAATGTGTTGGCACTAGGTAAAAATAAGAATATAGTGGTCACGTGTGGTAACAACCTATAATGGAAGTATTATCTCCCTAATGGAGCTCTGAACATGGCCACTAAAACCATGAATAATTGTATCTATTTGAGAAATACCCTGCTCTGAATAACCCAAATACTATATAAGTATGATAATACACATATTAATGCTTGACCCATTGCCAACTATCACACTCTAAATAATATGATGATCAATGTATGCTCATATAAATAGTGCATATAAATCTAAGTCATCATTGATGATCTCTTGCTT
The DNA here is from genome assembly GCA_037957365.1 of Torreya grandis. NCBI lineage: Eukaryota > Viridiplantae > Streptophyta > Pinopsida > Cupressales > Taxaceae > Torreya > Torreya grandis. The sequence goes on from JARHVA010005928.1 coordinate 883,961, forward strand.
TGATAAAGTGATGAGAGGTTTAGTTGGCACTATAATATGGTACACACCAATGATATTATTTAGAGGGTGTGTGTCCATTATATGAATATGGTAGGATGATAGTGTTATATGTGCCTAATAAGTATAATTAATACCTAAAGTTATTGATATCTCATTATCCATCTACTTTGGAAATGGATCTTAAAATATTTTTAATGCTTTCACTTCCATTAGCTACAATCTAGATGCCTCTATAGGAATGTTGACATCGATGATATTAGCATCTATCAAATATTTTATCTTATGTTAAAAGCTAATGAATATATTTTTACTATGGATTTTTGATTTTTGATATTCATAAAATGGATTGGCATCATAGCTCTTTGGAAGAGGCCTAGTTGTATCAACCTCATTGATGGGAGGGAGAGATATGATGCTGCATTCCAAGAGTTTATGGAGAACATGTGATAATAATTTAGAAGGGTTTTTGAAGGGTCTCATTAGAGGAGATAATAAAATCATGCAAAGAGTTGGCTCTAAAGCTGCATTAACTATTGTCTTTTGATTGTTCTTATTTTTAGTGGGCCTCACCTTATATAGAGGCTTATTAAAACTCTTATTAGTTGAATCTAATCTAGTTGTGTACTTTAATTTGACCATGGAAAGAAGCTTAACTTCACATTATTTCACTATAAGGCATACATATATGAATGATGGAAACTTTTTAAATAGTATTTCATGTAATTTCAATAATAAAATCTACTTGAATATGTCCTAGTGTTTTCTATCTGCCATCAGGTTAGTCATCTTTGCTAATATAGTTTTATATCACAAGACATATTTAACTATTAGCTCATTGGATTTTTTCTTGAGTTGTGAAAATTGATCATATGAAACCTTTTCACTAATATTGATTGAAAATCATGATAGTAACATATATTCCAATAGATTAAATGATGTGATGGACTGATTAGGAAGATCATAGAGCCATTGTAATGCATAGTCCTTTAAACTATAATGGAACAACTTAGTGAGGAACCAATCATTGGACACATAGTCCAAACATGCTACATGAAAAATGTGTAAATGATTCACTGGGTTACCCTTACCATCATACAAAGTAACTTTAGGTGCCACAAATCTAGATAGTAAAGGAGTTGCCTCTATATGCTATTTCAAAGGTGTATATAGGAGCATACGAGAATTCAAGGCATAATATGGTCTAATAGCACCTTGTTTAGTATGTAACACCTTAAACCACATATAATTAATCTCCTATTAAAGGGATTATACATTTTAATAGGAATATGTGTACTAACCACAAGAGGTTATGCCACTGGTGATGGTTGGCTAATTTTAGCATATTATTTTAGAGTTTGAGTTGTCCCCATAGTAGATGTAATAGTATTAGTATCTTTGGGGTTAGAGGTTTGAGCAAGTGATGTGTTCTTGATTTCCAATATAGATTGTAAAATTTAAGCATGATGATGGGGCTATTACTAAATTCTATCTATGAAACTTTATAAGACCTCATATTTATTAATTATTAGATTGTCATCATCAAGAAGGGGAGTATTTATCGAGTCCTATTTTGTGTATCATCGATATCTTTATTGTATTGCTCATGTTCTAATGTCTTATCATTAAATTAAATATAATCATGATGTGAAGGATCAATGAGGGGGATTGTAAATAGTCCTTTATCCATGGTATAGGCTTAAACATAAGGAATTTGGGTATGATCAATAGGGTTACCACTAAGCTTAGCACTTCTTAAAGGAAGAGATATAAAATTTTGAGATGCAATATAGTAAACAAAATGAAAGAAGGATTCTATAATAGAATATATGAAATCTAAAAACCCCATAAAAATAAATGAAAATAGGAAAAAGAAGGATAAAAACCCTAGGAGCATCTAGGTCTAGAGTTTTTACACTATTCAAAGTAAGTTAGGTTCAACATATGATTTAAATTTTAAAGAAATTATTAAATGGAAAACCCTAGTTTACTAAAGTGATAGAATAATAAGTTAAGGAATAAATATGTAACAATTATAGCCTCTAATTTGTATAATAATTAACAAGAGATGTACTTAGCTAGAAACTAATGGAGACAGATGAATTATAGGCTAGAAACTAGTATAAAGACTGTGTAAGATGTCATGACCAAAGATCAAGAGTTAGAAACCCTCCTAGATAATAATGTGGTCCATGGATGGTCTACACCACACTAGTGTCCTCTAGGCCATAATAGTGTCCTTTTTCAAGTAGGGATAGTGATCTTATAGGTGTACCATTACCTAGTTATGGGGAGTCTGTGCCTATGTGCATGGATGTTGGTTTGATGTCTATTCCCTATTTTGAATAATTTAAATGTGAAACCCTAGGCCTTCATGTTTTTTATTGTGTTTTAAGAGCATAAATAGAAAATAATATCATATAATGGTAGGTTGGATATGACATCAACACCTCATGTACTTAGAATTGCCTACATACCAATATCTTTAATGGGAATCAAGCTGATGTAGTTATCCCATTCTAAGTATTGGTGAAAGTGTAAGTGAATGCCAATATGAGTGCTAGTTTGAGTGATTTGAGTGTGACTTGACATTAGAAATATGAGTAATATGAGATCTAGGCTATTGTAGATGGGTGTATGTATAAGTAGGGTAGGATAGGGATCAATGACCCTGATTTTCACCATTTCTTCAAAGTTTATTTATGAGCATTTGCATCCAATTTTCAACTAGTGGATAAGTGAATTAAAGTCACATATATATAGCATTCTAGTGCCTGTAAATATGTGAAATAGGTCTAGGTCAATCCTAAGAGTGCTTTGGGGAATAAAAATTATATCTATAGGGGGAGTAAGGAGATAAAGGACAATAACACAGTACCTAAGTCAATATCATAGTGGATTAGTGTCCAAAGGGACACTCTAATGTCTAGGTGGCAAAATTTGGTGAACAAGGGACCTAGGTGCATAGGGGATGGCTTAGTGATAGTTTTTGTATATCTTTTAGTGGGTTAGGTCTATAAAAAAAAGAAAATGATCAAGAGAGTCCATAATATAGATATAAGGATAATCTAACGATAAGATGGTCTCAAGCGACACTAAAATGATATTTTGGATGACTACAGAAACAATACTAGAAGAAGAGTATTACTAATACTCCAAAGTTATATATTTCAAGCACATCTATATATACTACAAACCCAATATGGAAGAAAAAATGACATCAAATATCTATGTAAAAATAAAAAATATAAGTTAACAAAGTAGTATAATAATCAAAATTGACATTGTTTCAAATTCTTCAATAACAGACAAGTGCATAGAGTGTGCTAAACTATTCCACTTTCCAACTAGTTTTCACACCTCATTATTATGAGAAATAATATCACATATGAAATTATAATAACTAAAAAATACTAATACTCGATGCATATCATCAATACAAAATACATTCATAATAATATTATATATAAACAATCATTAAATTAAAAAAACTCATCAAGCAAAAAATTCAAAACATATCATATAGGAATGCCAAATATGAAATGATCCCAAATATAAAAGTTATGTTTTCAACACACATATAAAACAATGATGGTGTCATCCCCCTCATCTAAACTATCACTAAATAGATCTTTAGCCTGTGAATTTGAGGTTCTATCACATCCTCGTGATCATGACCTCTATCATGTAAACTACCTCTTGAGTCTCTCATTCTCAATCAACATATGAGTATGGTCAGAATGCAACTCATAAAATTGACCATTTAATTTTTAAAATAAAAAATTATATAAAAAATTAATTACTAAATGTCATTTTTACATTAAAAAGGAGTGATTAGAAACATACTAAATTATCAGTCTATACATATTAATCATAGTCTAACATGCTCAAATCGTAACGATAATGTGGGTCATCAACTCAATAGCTTGAAATACTACTCAGAGCACAAATATCAATCAACAAATAGTGAAAATGAAATTATAAAGTTAATTTTCACTCTAATATCTATTTTAAAGTTGACTCTTTGATTATATCACTTATTATGCCAAATGTACAATTAATTCTAATCAACAAATCCAAACTTTGAATGGTGACATCATAATTTATATTCATCCAAATCACATTCCATTAGTTACACTAAGAAACACATGAGGTATTTTTATTTATCATAATTCTAATCACTTATTGATACTAACTTCAAAAATGGGTTAATTTTACACTTAATGATATAATCATCACTGTCTTTTAAAATTCTAGTCGATAATCAAATGAAGATATTCATTATTTTATCATTAAAATTTTATTGAAACCAATATAATGACAACATTTAAATCCAATATGTAATATTATAAAATTTATAATATATCAAACATTTTTAACTCACTTTATCTTTTGAGCTAATTGATTCACTACTCTCATCATTCACCTCAAAAGGAGGGAAAACATAGGGAACAAATCTAAAAATCTACACAAAATCTATATCCAATCACATATCACATCATAGTGTGACCTTAGAGGTTTAGATATTGGCAGAGTAATTGGGGCACTTATCATGTAATATATAGTTAGAATTAGAAAGTAGATATTATAGATTTCAAAAATACTACATATCAAAGATTTGAAGTTGAAAAATGTTACAAAATTTAGTTATTTAGCACATACTAGGTGGAATATGCCATTTCATATACACTCCTAATTCAATTTCAAGGAAAAGATCACATAGTTCTAAAGTTTCCAAAAAAATTATAATGAGCATTTACATACAATTACATAATCTATAATCATATTGGGGTCATAATATAATTTTATACCACATTTTTAAACTATGAACATGATAGGGGCATGGGTTTAATCATTCTCTTATGATTATGCATTATAAAACCATAATGTACCCTAATATACCAAAATGTTTTAATTGAATCATAAGCCATTTACAATGGTCAATTCAATTTAGGTGTATAATGGATGACTTAGATTTCATTAGATACACCAACATTATGTGTTCAAATCCATAATGATTTCAAACCATTTCACATATTGGGGTTAAAAATATTAGGGAAATAAAATTGAGGTTCAACATCCCTCAATACGTGTAATTTATTTTATACATGTAAAATTCAGATTAGGGCTTGATCACCTCTAATTTTCTAGTCTTCAACACAATTTATCCATATATAATTTACTACAATTAGAACATTGAGGATTTTACATCCCTCAATGGTTCTATCCATCACATTACAACTTGAAAGCTTATTCATTTCCCTGGCCAAGAAATGTATATATGTTATAATTCCCTTATTTTCTCCATGACACTCCTATTTCTCTATGACACACATACATGTGTAGTAATTCCTTGATTATTACTTACATTATATCATTTATAACTATATTCTTTCATGTTTTTTTAAAAATGTTGGAATATAATTTCATGTATTTAATTTTTTAGGAACACTTTGATCATCATGGCACATGATAAAAAATAACTTATTCACTAGATGTTTGCATTCTCTTTTTCCCTTTATCTAGTATTTATAATTCCACTAAAATTATAGATTAAAGGGCAAAATGCTTAAATTTGACAGAACACTTGTTTTTTAATGTATTTCTAATTTATTTATTTATTTACATATGTCTTAGTTTATGAATAAACACTTAATGATGCACATTTATTATATGTTTCTATTTTACATTTTGACTTTATTTATATTCTTCACCTTTTTCATTTATTATTTTATTATATATACCTTTTTTATTTATGAGCCTTTATGACTTGACTAACCCCTCCATGAGAATTTTAAGTTTATTAACCCCTCTTAAAGTCTTTTTAATTTATTTTGCATTGGCCCCTTGTGTGCACAACTAAATTTAATTCAAATTTTAAGAATATGTATATAAAAAAAGTTATTAGAAGGCATTTCATAATAAGAACTCTCATGTTTTGACAAACATTCACAAATTTTAAACAGCACATCCAAAGCTACATATTTTCTTACAATAATTATTAGATCTATTTTTTGGAGTATTATTACATCTACATGTTTATTCTAAAGGTGAACTAAGAGAAGAAGAATCTAGATTTTCATAACACATACATCCCTATAAGGGAGAACTACATTAGCTTGAGGTCATTTTGGATATGTAGGAAACATTCATAATACACATGGTTTTATATGGACATCTCAGTCATTCCCACTACCCCCATTTCCCCCCTCTATTATTTAATGTCTATCTAGTGTATATGCAAAAAACTAGGGTTTGGATATTTTAGGTGTATATGCATTCAAAATGGAGATTTTGAAATCAGAAATAAAATATATTAAAGCATTCACACATCTTGAACAAGTTTTAGATAATCACAATAAAAGGATATAATCAACCAATAGGACAAGATCGACCACCATAGTTGTCTAAGTTTTCCAGTCCTATCCTAAGTTTAAAATAAACATTCATTCTAAAGTAAATAGATTACACTCAATTTACATAGTCTTCATTCAATATGTGAACCTACAAAAATTAGATAAGTATATAAAAGTAAGACAAGTTTTTCTCCATCCCTTTGCTTTCCATAGTGTGTTTTTCAAACTTTCTTATCAAGAAATGTGCTCATCAAAATTGTATTATATTACTTATTTTAGTCAATTTACAGAAAAATCAACATTTTATCAGTCTATCTAATTTAAGATTAATATTGCATTAAGTCACATTTTTAGATAAAAATAAGTTTTTTGCACTAAAGAATTGAGAAATTTTCATGAAACTTTTTGATGCAAAACTATCCCAAAATCAACACCACTAGACCATTTTTGTTCACATCACTTGTGTGTCAACTTTGGGTCACTTTTGTGTTGTATAGTATGATGTGATTTTTTGATTCATTTTATCACTGAGTAGTTCTCTCTCAAACATAATAGTTATGAATTTCATGTATATATCAAAGCATAATAATTATTTTATAACAATGTCCATATATTATTTTTATATATACTCACAATATATAGAATTTTTGACCATATCCACCACCACCACCATACCCTATACCCTAGCTCAACACTTAAAATAATGATTTTTTGAATGGATAACTACTATTGAAAAATTAGAACAAGGGATTTATGTTAGATCTTCAGGATGATATTGATTGTACTAATTATTTTCTTAACTAACTGATCAATATGTGGCTAAAAGGTAATAATCATCTATGCCATTGGATTTTAGTTGTGATCAACTTATATGTTTTATAATAAATAAACTCATTGTGCATTGTTAAGTATTCTAAAAAAAGAATCAATACATGTTCAATGAGTTTGGGGTCATCCAATATCAATCTTAATATCACAACATTATGTATAAAGAGTCAATTGAAGGATGTGATAGGCATTCTACTTACTATGTGTATATAAAGGAAATTGTAGTCAACCTCTTAATTAATCTTAACTTGAAGAAGATAAATCTGAATTACACTTTTGATTGTTAATATATTACATATTCATGGTCATGACCAATATAGATCCACTATACCTAACCAAATGATCTCTTACCATAATAAAATTACTATAGATGGTTTAAAATCCTCTAATCAAGCAACACTATGCAATAACCCTAGCTATATCATATGTTTTCATATTCATTAAATATAAATTACAAGTAAAGTAAAATATAATATAGTGATCACCAAAGCTTGTGTCATAAAGTGGGGGTAATACACATAAAAAATAAACATTCATAAAAGATCTATACTCACATCAATGTATAGGAAATTGTAATACATGGGATGGTGATTTGAGAAAGAATATGGAAACACATGAAAATGAGATAACTAAAAATTAAATACTAAAATTAATGATAAAATGAAATTAAAGTAATTGAAAATACCATATGCATACCTTAAATGACCTTTCTACTGAATGACTACATGTAAATATCCTAGTCTTGATTGTGAAGGGTACAATATCTATATTTTAAAAACCCTAAGGATACAAGACTAACAAGAGAAGCAATGCATGTGTATGTAGGATGGTCAAAGTAGCAAATAATAATATATAAAAATTGGTAATGTAAGATTTCTAAGGCAAGGTCAGAAAAGATCAAGCATGCAAATGATAAAATGATGGAAAATGAATGTATAAATGATTATAAAATACACTAAATCATGTTGGGAAGTATGTAAAATATAAATGGAAAAAAGGAATGTAGAACATACTAAATCACATTATAAAGCATGTTAAACATGAATGACAAATGAAATATCAATGCAAGAAAACTCTAACAAAGATATGTCAGCAAGTGAAAAGTAACCCCATGTCAGATAAGCATGGTGAATCAAACATAAATGATTGAAAATGAAATTTAAATCAAGATGCAATACAATTATGTAAAATGAATATGAATAAATCATAAATAAATGAAAATTAAATGTAAGTCAAGATGTAAGAAAAATGTAAAGAAAGCATAAATGATTGAAAATGAAATGTAAATCAAGATATAATACAAGTACATCAATTGAAGATGAAGAAAGAATAAATAAATGAAAATGAAATATAAGTCAAGATGTAAGATAAAATTGAAGAAGTCATACATAAATAAAAATGTAATAATGTCAAATATCCCATGTAAGATAAGTGAAGTATACAAAAATCAAACAAGAATATGATAGATAGACAAAATTCAAAATCTCTGAAGGATGAAGACTCAAACTTAGTGCTTGTTCTAAAATACAATATAATAAATAAAAAATAATTAATGACATGAATATGATGACAATGAGATGGTGTGGTAAGTAAATTATTTACATGATGTTTGTGAGAAAACCATGGTCTTATCCAAGGTATTACAATGTAACTCACAAACTATAAACCAAGAGGCATAATAAGTAAAATGTGATGAGCTAAAAGTAATTTCCAAAAAAGGGAATATTAGGGAAATATGATGTAAATAAGGAATGTGAGGCACCCTATGGGTGATGTGAACATCCTTAGAAATAATGAGACACACTAGTCAAGTGAGCAAGACTAAAAACTATTGACAATAAAGAATTAGGACACTCTAAATAATAAACACAAAGCTTGGAATAACAAGTGAAGTACATATATCAACCCATAAATTCTATATGCATGAAAATTAAATGTACCTACCTTTCCCCAATGTGTTCCATGTTCCTCAGGACCCCTTATAGAGCCATCAATCTACTATGAAGACTGGGTACTTATGTGAGAAAGTAGGTGACACTAGATAATATATGATATAATGATACCTCTTTACCTAGTCTATTGGCCTACCTCACCCAAATAGACACTGGATATATCATGGGGTCAACTATAGAGTTTGATATTTGACTAAGATGGAAGATGTGCCAAATAAATATCACATATTTTGGTGTGATCTAAATTTTAAGATTATTTTTGCCTTTTAATCATTACCTTTTATTTATTTTATGATTTGTATTTTAACTCTTTTGGATTTTTCTATTAATCCTCCTCCATATAGATTTGGAGAATAAAACATGAGTGAAATAGGTGAAAAAATCAAGAGAGCTTATACTTGGTCACTAGAGAAAAGGACCTAAATACCAACGTGTCTAAATACTCCGAGACTTTCTCACAAGTGTGTAGTCTCAGAATTGACCTATGTGGGACTCAAATGAAAGGAAATAAGGGAAAGATGGGGATTATGAAAGATCCATACATGTAATAAGTGATATAATGATTAATATGCTTGTAGTTGATCATAAGGAGGTAAAATAGTACTATGAAAATGACTGAGCTATATAATGATAGTCATCACTAAGAAACCATACTAACGTATAAGGGATCTAGCACAAGTACCAATGAAAGTAACAGTCATCCCAAAATATGGGGAAAGTAAATGTAAAATAAGGGGAAAGTAAATAAGGCTAAAATAATCATAAATATACTAAAGATAAGAATGACATAAAAAAATAACAATGAAAGAGATATCTAAGAACCAAAATGAAAACAAATTCCAAATGTAATGTGTAATAAAACCAAAGAACTCAAAGGAAATAATGGTGATGGTATAATGTGTTTGTGAGTGAAATAAAGTGTAAAAAAAATACATGAGACAAAAATAATAAGTAAAATCTTTGCTAACATCTATATCAAAGATGAACAAGTGAAATACAAGCATATGTGTCTCGAAATGTTTCTTGAAGTTAAAATTGTTTGTTATTATGCATTGTATAAGAAGAGTGGGATTTGTAAGATGCCTCAAAGGGTAAGTGGAAATAGGGATGGGAATTAAAATATGCCCCAATGTTTGAAGTTATATGTGGATGGGCATCACAAGATGTCCCAACATGTGATATGGAGTGAGGTAAAATAGAACCATTAGAATGATTAACATTAGGTTGGTAGAAGAATTTGGAGATAGGTAAATGTGTAGGTTTGTTGGACTTTGAGGGTGGTGAAATTGAACTAATATTTGTAGGAGAGGTATGAAGAGGTCTATAAGGAAAAAGAGGACCATGTATGATGCACTTTAGAGAAGGTATTTGGACTAGGTGCTCCTTTAATTCATGTAACCTAAGAGGTTGAGGTTGGACAAATACAACCACTCATTTAAAGTTGTTCATGTTAGCTATCATTTCATTATTAGTGTAGGAAGAAGGATAAACTATGATTTGGATAAAATTAATAAATGAGGTGGAGGTATGGGATAATTTTTTTTGATCATTAGGTAGGTGGCATTGATGTGATTGTGGTTTGTTGGATTGGATTTGAGAAGCTTTAAGATAGTCTTGATAACATTTTTTTATTAGAGTATAAATATTGAAATGTGGACCAAGCAAGGAAGAAATAAGAAATAGATGAAAATAATGAAAGTTATCATGAGAATGACCTATAGTAATATGCCACCAAAAAAAACTTATTAGGATTTTACCATTTTAGAGGATGTTTGGAAGGATCAAAGCTCATGGGTTTAGAGGGTGGAAATTACTTCTTAAGTTGTTCTAGACTCCATATAGGGTGGGTTGGGTTACAATTGGTTGAATTTGATGCCCCCTTTTGAGTTTGGGGAGGTTTATATGAATCAATTTTATGATAAAATGATTGGAAAGGTTCCATAGTAGTTGTTTGAGGTGGTTCAAATCAGGTCATAAGAAAGTCTTTCCTTTTTGATTAGTCTAAGTCTTCTTCTAAAGTTTTAGGGGAAATCATCCTAACTTTGTATTAAATATAAGATTTAAGATTAGAAATAAATAATTTAAAAATATTCATTCATGTTATGGTCCACTTTGTGAGATAAAGACTTTCATTGTTTGATGAAAGTGTGAGTGGATTCATTAGGAAGTTATTTGGCATTGATGAAATGGATAAGGTAATTCTCAGAAAGGTCATCATGTTAGAATTCATTTACTAGAGAATTGACTAAGTCCTTTAGTTGTGAGATATAATGTCTAGGAAGTTGGTTGTACCATTCAAGTTCATCACCAACAAAGGTTTTAGATAGGATATTGGTGGTAGAAAATGTGTTAGTTTGGACCCATTCCTTATAGAGATTACCAAAAGATTTAATGAATGTATTGGGATATTTAGTTCCATTATATGTGATTGTTGGAGAGAAGTTTCCAATATATTTGAATGAAAAAAATGGATATAAAGGTTCATTTTTAATATATTAAAGAATTTTTTTATGTGTGATTAGTTGAGGGATGGTATTCCCATTTCCATCTCTAAGAAGATGGACAAAATTTTGATTTGGTTGATTCATGATGACTTGAGGTGGTTGACTAGCCATTTATAACATTAGATATTGAATTTTCATCATTTTTGAATGGTTAGTTATTTGAAAAAAATTTATATTTTGAATTATTTGAGAAATAATTTGAGTTGTATCAATGAAAAGAGTAGGATTTCTAGTGGTAAGAGGTGCAATGTTAGTGTTGGTAGGAGGATAATTCACTATATTGGTAGTAGGGGATGGATTATTGGGTGGATTAGTCCCTACATTTATAGTATGAGGATGAATAGGATGAATGACCTCAACTACATTACATTGTGTAAAAATTAGTTTTGGAATAGGAAGACATGAAGGAAGACATTGAATAGATTCATCTGAAGTAATAAAATATGTGAGGTTCTGATCTAAATCCTTAATTACGTAGTGTTCTTTACTAATTGGAGGATGAAAATATGAAATCATTGTGAAATAAGACTATATAGTTAAAAATATTAAAAAAAAAATATTACGTCAAACATGTCAACTTCATTCTATGGGAAAGCTAAATAGAATAACCTGTAATATATTGAGTCAAACTAGTCAACTATGTTCTAAGGGAAGGTAACCTATAAAAGAATAAGTTGACTAGGTTGAGTGTGTTATAAGGATAGGTATTTTTTTAAATGTGATAAATTTTAGATGATTAAATAAATTAAATTGAGCACAAAATCAAATAGATAAATGTGTTTGATCTAATTGTAACACATAAAACAAACCTTGTACTAATACTATCTAGTACAAGTTTTGTAATAAAAAATATAATGATCAAAGAGAAAAAAACCAAAATTGAATGTAAATACTAATCTGATTATTCCTTATTTAATATTTTTAAGTTATAATAAATTTTGAAAGTAATGTGTTAGGGAGTTGGTTGCAAGAAAGAACTAGAAAACAATATAAGGATGGTTTTAGGTAGTTTAGGATGAAAAGATCTATGTTGGTAGTGTTAATGGATTGGTATTGGGGTCTACCCCCTCACTTCACAATATTATAGTGATAAGGGTGTTATGTGCTTTGACAATATATACTATCAACCACATCTTTATACATGAATAGAAAACCAAGTCAGATTCGCTCTTGATGCTGAAATCTAAGTAGGTAGACCTTGGGAAGAAAAATGTTTAATACATTTTAGTGTGTTGGTTCCCATTTTTACACCTCATATATTTGGCCTTACCCTCTTAAATATAATTTCAAGTAGAGATGAAAAAAATTATAGTATGTTTATGTAGCTAGGGAAGGGTTTGACATCAAGATTAGACTGAATGTAGAAAATGATTGAGAGGCACCTAAAAAGGGTATGGTTAGCTCCCTACTACTTCTAGATCTACCTAAACTAAGGTGAGATGAAATATGAGGTAGATTTATCACATGGAGAGATTATAAAATTTAACCTCCATTAGGATCCTTAGCACAACATGATGTGAATCTGACCAGACAACCAAACTTTATCACTCCACCTAGGAAGGGTTATCACACATAATGAGAAAATGTTCCAAGTTAGATACAAGCTACTAAAGATAGATATGAATGTGATTAAAAAATTCATTCAAAATAATTTTCAACAACATAGGGGATGAATAAAATATTTTAATATTAGGTTTTAAATCACAAAACACAAACACGTGTCAAGTATGCAATATCTTATGCATCTACTAGCAAATAAAACTTATAGTATGCAAAGGGTGTATTATTTATAGGGTAGGATAGTTAGATAATTATATAAATGGGGATGGTGTATTGGTGGTTTTTAGTGATTAGGGATTCTTTCAACATTCATGACATCACTTAAGTAAGGATACCAAAACTTAAATGCAAGCTAATGGAATTACCAAGAGTGATTTGCACTTATTGGTGCCAATGAAATGCAAATACTCAAATGATCCTTAAAATCCTAGAACATAAACTAAAACTAGAATGTCACCTAATTTTTCTTGTTAAATCCATATATTTAGGGTGACCTAACAAGCTATTCAATAACATATTCCCAAACATAATGAGAAAAATGATTTATAATCTAGATTTAAAGCCAAGATGACAAATAGTAATGAACATAGAACGAGATATCTGATCAAAAACATTTTCAAAACATATTACTACACTTCATCAATAGAAAATAGTAAAGAACCACAAACATTTTCATTAACTTTTCAAGGAAATATTACACACATTAGTGTTTCAAAATGCTTCCATGGGGACAAGCATGGTATATTTGCTCCATGTTGGGTAGGGGAGACATATGAACATGCTCTTAGATCTTGCTAATTGTTGTACAACTACAACCACCTTAGCAAGAGAGACAAAATACACACAATAATGATCCAAAAATATGGAAGAGGCCATACTAAGGAAGACACAAACCAACACAATGACCAACACAATGGCTAACTAAACCATTGAATCGAGGAGAAGCCCTCTATTTATACATTGTTTACCCATTTCAAATAAATAGTTGCCAAAGTCCCACCAAGATTCTCCTAGCTAGAAAATATTCCATTACCATGCCTAAAATCTTCATGTAACTACAAGGAATGATGAATATTTATAGAATATCATTTGATATTTTTGTTGAAAATGCATTTTACACAAGCTAAAAGGAGGATATTTATTTGAGGATCCAAATAGATTTTATTATTATGTGCAACTACCTAGAGATGCTTTTTCGTTAATTGATGGAAAATATAGAATCTTCTAGATAGATACCCTTCCTTTATGCATGACATGGAACAACATACTCTTGTAATGATGATTGGAAAATATTCTTGATTCATGGATGCCTAAATATATTCTTGGGAGTGGTCCATATAGATCTTGTAAACCTATAATATCTTTCCCATGGAGGAGCTCAAACAAATAAACCAGATGAAAAATTTCAAACTTAGGTTAAAATAACTTTTTTACCCTTTTGGCTCCAATTTATTTTTTCACATATCTGCCCCTTTTTCAATTTTGTCCCTTTAGAAAATTTGTATTTTTCAATACATCTATACTTTAATGCAATTTTTTTTTTTTAATGCATAAATGCATTATTCCTACTATTGATCTACTAGGGAAATTTTGTCCCCACTTTCACATCTAGAATTTCCAATTTACTGACACTTATAGTTCCCCTGAGAAGCTTCCCCAAAGAGGTATTCAAATGAACACATGTAGGGTTAGTAAATCCACATTGGATTATAATGTACTTAACACATACTTATCACCCTTTTAAAACTCCTCATCATATAGGCTTTACCTAAAATTTGCACAAAGGTCATTAAATATATGAACATCAGCCCCTTTGTATTCTATATATGCTAAAAGCATGTAATATATTTGTACCATAGTTGCAAATGGGCTATATGTATTATCCAATAATTAGGGTCACACTTTAGAACCAATAATTGACATATCTAGAAACCCACTCTCTAACCTGACTTTATACTTCAGCAGAAGTACCTTTATCTCCTTACTATAGAAAGCCAATGACATCATAAATATATATCCTTTGGGATAATGAAAACATCCTTAGGGACTACATTATGAGCCTCTAGATAAGGGACATATGGCTATCCAATCATCTTGTGCCCTATGGCTACAAAAGTGCCTAAACTTCTTGTAGAGCTCCCATGGTTCATTTGAAAATTGCCTAGTTAATCCACTTATCACTAGTGAAAGCTCCATGAACTATTCTACATAGGACCTTTAAATATGAGATGTATGCCCATGTGGAATTCACCATGTCATTTTGTTCCTTATCTTGAAATATGACATTTATCACCCATTAGAGACGTGACACTTTCTTACAGGTTATGAGCCCAGATCATTGATCTAGATCCAAAGGATCAAGTGACACTAGATGCATACTATGTATTAAATTTGACGTCTACATGCCTATTATTTGATGTCCATGTAAATGTCTTTGATGGGTATATGACCATCAAATTTAAACCCTAATAGATAATCATTGAGCTTAATTTTGATATTCATGCACCTATCATTTGATGTCTATGTGACTATAAATGACACCCACATGATTTTTAAATTTAATCCTCTAATGAATAATTGATGAGCCTAATTTTGATGTTCATTTGATCATTAAAGATGTCTGTGCAATCATCACACTACTGGTTCTACTTATTGAGAGTTTGACACATGTCCTCTTTGTGTTCCTCCAGAGGTTCCTTTGACTTTGTTGACCCCTACATGTCATTGGATCATCTTCCTCCATTTTTATGTCCACCATTTGATTACAATCCATCATCTTGACTATGATTGGTTCAAAACAAATGAGGAAAATTACCAAGTTTCAAGCCAAGGGCATTTATCTTTTAGGAACTTTATCTTTATCTTTTCCATCTTTAGTATCCCTATCTTGGTAGTAATTTTTGAATGCTTTTAGGTCTCATCACTTTGATAATTCTACCTCTAGGGCCTCTCTTTATCAGGAGAATTATTTCAGACATTTTGTCTAAAACAATCTCCCTAAAGAAATTGACCTTTATACTTTTCCTTAAAAAATTGAGTCTTTAGTATTTTTTCATCATTGAGATAATTATTTTAGACATTTTGTTTGAAAAAATTTTCCCATAGAAATTGAACTTGGAATTTTCTTCAAAGAAATTGAGCTTACACTTTTGCCAAAGGAATTTGGACTTGACATTTTGTTGAAGGAAATGGACTTTTACGCTAAGTGTAAAATAAAGGGACCAAGATTTATTCAGACCATGATAAAAAATGAAGTGGACCATGGGCATTATCCAGACCATGTAAATAAAATAAAAGGGACCAAGTTATGGGAAGTAAAAGGGACCAAACATGAACTTTTTTGACTAAGGTTTGGTCATGTTAATAAACAAGACCAAGCCTTAGTATAAAAAATAAAACTAAGTCCATAACATATTAAAATATTCCCACTTATGATTGATTTTAAATTGAGGTCTCTTGGCTAGGGTAATTGGAATGGTGGTTTCTCAAATTACATAAACACAAACTCACTTGGCCTTTTTGACAGACCAAAGGCAATTAAAAACTAGAATTGGGCAAGAAACTCAACATTCATACTTGACAAGGGCTCAATTACTTCAGTACAATTTTGGGAACTAACGTAGTGTTTAAGTGATTTGATAGTGTGTGCAAAATATAGAAATAGTGTGAGTAAATTAATAAATTAAAAAACACCTAATTAGTTTATGTTTGTTACTCTAAGCATACAAGCAACTAAAAATGAAAAGTGAATAAACATGACTATAAATTAAGAACATAAATGAATAAGAGGGTAAGAATGAACCTTGGTAATTTTTAATATGCTTAATTTGATAATTTTTTTAATAATAAAAATCTAATAATAAAGTCAGATGTGTCAATTGTGTTTTTAAAATATGATAACAGAGTCAGTTGTGTTGACTATGTTTGTCAAACTTGATAATAGAGTCATCTATGTCAACTATGTTTGTAAAATGTACTAATGAAGTAAACTATGTTGACTATGTTTATAAACCTTGATAACAGAGTTAGCTATGTTGACTATGTTTGTAAAACCTGTATTTGAAGAATACCTACACAAAGAAGAAATTTAGTTTATCTGATCGACTATGTGTTAAACATGTGTACTGACTCTTAGACTATTTCAACTAGTTCAATACAGTACTAAATAAATAAAAATATATAAGATGAAAATAAGTTAATGCAAGAAAAAAAACCTACAAGGATTTGACTCACATTAGGTTCAATAGAATGTATACAAAGGAAACTATAGTTGACCTATTAATCAATCATAACTCATAGAATATAAATAATGCTTCTGATATTAGATCTTGATTTCTTCTCTAAACCTAATATCCTATTGATTAGTAGATTTTATGATTATTATTTAACTAATTACTATTTTAGTTAAGGTGGATTTTATATGCTGATGTATGGACAATTATATGTTTCTTAATTTACATTATTGTTAACTATGGAGTTAGTTGTACTTATATATTATATGCATGATAATCATGTTTGTTTAGTTTATTACACCAATATATTATGGATTTTATATTGTTTTGAGCTAACTACCTTTATTTGTTGTGAGGTGGATAAAAGATATATTTATTCCTTAGATTATGACAAAGGGAGGGTATCATCAGAGAGGGTGGTGTAAATAGAGGCATTGGGGGATGACAAAATGAGAATTAATAACCCACACACACCACATAGTATATTATGCTTTTGACTAGTGTTTGATCTAAATGTCTTCTAGTATGATTTCTATTATAATCATGATTACCATTATGTTATTTGCATTAGAAATGGTTGATTCTTATGATTGATCTATTTATGTGTTGATAATGTGAGTTTTAGACTCTTATATGAATTGCCTTACGTATATTACTACATGTGATTATGTTTCCATAAAATGCATTTTGGGAATCATGGTATGCCTTTCTACTATCTTTGTGATGCATATACCAGTTTTGAACATTGAGGTTAAGCAGTGTCAAATATATAATACATTGTTGAAAAATATAAGACTTGTTTATTTATTGTTAGATAACTATTGGTTTGAACATGCAAGAAAAGTAAGGGTTAAATTAGATTTAATGTGATATTTTTGTTAAGTTAGTGTTGTTAATAGTTTAATGTGAAAAGAGTTTTTGGAAGTTAATGTTAATAATATTAAGGTTTAAATTATCGATATTGGTTATAATATTTAAAAAGAATTTCTATATGTTTATAAAGTTTGATATTAGGGTTATTAAGTTGTGTGTTGACTTGGGTTATCAGTTCATTATGCTAAACAAAAATTTCATTTTGATTTTACATGGTGAGACATTTAGTCCTAACCAGTATGGTGTGTGAGTTAGTTTTTCATGCAAAGTTTTCTTTGTTAAGATTTTAATGAGCACAAGAGATTATGGTGGAAAAGGGGGATAAATATATTGGAATGAATTAAGCATGATAAAAGATAAAATGAATGAGAGGATATGCCAAGGATGACAAAATAGAGACAAAGAGGGAAATAGAGAAGGATTGGAGAAAGTTTAGAGAAGGAAAATTTGGAAATTGGCAAGGTAGGTTGGTTTGTGAATTAAATTCATTGTTTTTAGGCATAAGTTTGATAAAGAAATTTGATAAGTAAATATTAATAGGGTTTCTTTATTTATTATGAAAAATTATAGAAAAAAATAGATGGATATACTTAGTACTAGGGATGACTCAACTATCCACAGAGCCAAATATATGTCCCTGTAAACCCTAGGTGAATAACATTATTACCATAGCCATTTTTGAGTCCTTATAATATTTTAGAGAAAGAAGATAAAATGTTTATTTTTTATTTGTTTTTGGGTGAGTTTGAACCCTAGGTAATAAATAAGACATAATTTTTTATTAGTTGGGTATAGACATGTTTAGACCCTGTTAAGATAATACTATAATTACTTAACATGATAACAAATCATTGGTATATCATATATTTATATACTTATCCTAACACTTATCTATAATCTAATTTAGCTTTGATAAAACAATTATTCAAATATACTTATAAGGTACATGATGGTCTTTTAAAGTACAATGGCAGAATATATAGACCTAATAGAGAAAGTTTGAGGAGCATAGTGCTTAAAGAATTGAACAACACCCCTATTTAGGTTATTTAGGAGTGACTAAGATCATGACAGAGATAAAACCTCTTTATTTATGGAAATGAATTAAAATGGATGCAATGAATTTTATGTCTCATTGCTTAGAGTGTCAGTGTGTGAAAGCTAAACATGTACATCTAGTAGGATTATTGTATCCTCATGATTTACAAAAATGAAAGTGGTAGGTAATTAGTATGGACTTTACTAGGGTTTGCCATTATCATAAAACCAACATGACATGATCTTGATGGTAGTTTACAAACTAACCAAGGTATCCCACTTCACACATGGTAATTTGACTAATGACGCACCTATGCTTGCAAAGAGGTTTTTGAAATATGTGTACCGATTACATGGGTTTATAAATAAGATAATTTAAAATTGAGATCTAAGGATGATGTCTAGATTTTGGTTGACTCTAAATTTAGTTTTGGGCACATAGTTGAATTTTAGTACTGTGTATCATCTGGAAATGGATGGACAAATAGAGAGGGTTAACCAAGTTTTATAAGATCCTTAAAATGCATTACATGGATCAATAATACAAGTGGGAGGGATAACTTTCATTGGTTGAGTTTTCTTACAACAACTCATACCAATCAACATCAAAGATGGATTTATTTGAGATATTATATGAAAAGAGGTGTAGAACACTAATCAGATGGGATAGGTTAGAAGATAGGGTAGTCTTTGGACTTAAAATGTTTGTGAAAGTGGAAGACCAAGTTAGATCAATCAAGTAAAGATTGGCTAAGGTTAATGATAGACAAAAAAGTTATGCTGATCTAAAGAAAACAATAAGGCAATTTTTTATTGGTGATAAAGTATTTTTGTGAGTTAAACCTAAAAAAATATTGATTAAGTTTAGGAAATTAATGAAAATTTCACCTAGATATGTGGGACCCTTAGAGTTTATGGAAGTGATCAATCCTATAGCATATAGGCTTAAATTTCCACTAGCTCTAGCTCTTTTATATATTGTTTTCCATGTATCCTATATTAAAAAGTATGTTACTGATCCATCACATATTTTATATTTGAATGTTTTACAAATTTTTGATCCCAAGGTGGTCACAGTAGAAACAATCAGAATAATTTACATTCACAAACTCAATTAGTGTAATAGAGAAGTATCATAGTGCAAGGTCTAGTGGGACCAATATTCTAAAGATAGTGCCACTTGGGAGGAATATGATGATTTTTACAAGATTTTCCACATTTTTTTACTTAATATGTTTTTGGATATTATTTATTTTCTACTAAATAATTGTTTAATTTTACAACTTATGTTGAAATAAGTGTCATTGCGATGATGACCAACTTTAAGGGGAAAGATGTCACATCTTGATTTCTTACCTATACCAATAACCTATTAATTGGCTAATTTTATGGTTATTGTTTGAATAATTACTATTTTAGATAAGATGGATTTCATATGATAATATATAGATAGTTATATGTTGCTTTATTTATATGATTTTTAAGTGTGGAGTTAGCTGTACTTATATATTATGTGCATGATGATCATGTTTGTTTAGTTTATTATGACAATATATTATGGATTTTATATTTTTTTGGGCTAACTATCTTTATTTGTTATGAGGTGGATGCATGATAGATCTATCCCTCAGACTTTGATGGAGGGAGGGCATCATCGAAAATGGTGGCATACATGGAGGATTTGGGGGATGACAAAATGATAACTAAGAACTCACACACACCACATAATATATTATGCTTTTGACTAGCATTTGATTTAAATGCCTTATAGTATGCTTTCTATTATAATCATGATTTTCATTATGTTACCTACATTAGAAATGGTTGATTCTTATGATTGATATATTTATGTGTTGCCAATGTGAGTTTTAAACTCTTATATGAATTGACTTACGTAGCTTACTACATGTGATTATGTTTTCATAACATACATTTTGGGAATCATGGTATGCCTTACTACTATATTTGTGATGTGTATACTGGTTTTAAACATTGAGGTTAAGCGGTGTTATATTTATATAATACATTGATATAACATAGAAGACTTGTTGCCTCATTGTTTGATAACTATTGATTTGAACATGCAAGTAAAGTAAGGGTTAAATTGGCTTTAATATGATATTTGTGCTAAGTTAGTATAGTTAATAATTTAATTTGAAAAGGGTTTTTGGAAGTCAATGTTAATAATATTAAGGTTTAAATGATTAATATTGGTTATAATATTTAAAAATGATTTATATATGGTTATAAAGTTTAAGATTTAGGTTATTACGTTGGGTATTGACTTGAGTTATCAGGTCATTATGATAAACAAAGATTTCATTTTTATTTTGCATGGTGAGACATTTAGTCCTAACCAATATGGTGTGTGAGTTAGTTTCTGCTGAAAAGTTTTCTTCACTAATATTTTAATGAGCATAAGAGATTATGGTGGATAAGGGAGAGAAATATGATGACATGAATTAATTATGTAGACAAATAAAATAGAAGAGAGGATATGTCTGGGAGGACATAAAAAAGATAGAGAGAGAAAAAGAGAAGGATTGGAACATGTTTGGGGAAGGAAAATTTAGAAATTGGCAAGATTGTGACCCTTTACCAGGTTGGTTTTTGAATTGAATTTTTTGTTGTTTGGAATAAGTTTCATCAAAAAATATGATAAGTAAATATGAACAGGGTTTCTTTCTTTATTATGAAAAAATATAAAAGATAATAGAGGGATATACGCAACACTAGGGATGGCTCATTTATCCTCAAAGATGAATATATGTACCCATAAACCCTAAGTGAATATATTCATTTCCATATCCATTTTTGAGTCTGTAGCATATTTTAGATTAAAAAGATAAAATGTTTATTTTGTGTGTTTTTGGGAGAGTTTTAACCCTAGGTAATAAGGAAGATAAAATCTTTTATTATCTAGGTATATACATGTTTTGACCCTATTATGATAATAATTTGATTATTTAACATGATATTGAATCATTTTATTTGATATATATTTATAAATTTTGGGTTTTTGTTTAAATTAATCTGATATTCTCTACCCTTAACTCAGGTTAGGGCATGAGTGGAAGTGATAAGTTCAAACATACTTATTTTAATAAATTTAGGAGTCATTTACTTTATTATTTAAACATCTAACTAGTTTGGAAATTTATTGGTTCAAACTAAAATTAAACCCAATTATAAGCTCAGCTATGTATGAGGTTAAATTGGTTAGAATACCATGATATTTGGTTTGATTAAACACCATGTACATATACATGTTTAAAATGATTGAGGGAAAGTATTAGGTCCTATGACATAAATATATCCTTATATATATTTTAACTATGTTCAAGTTTAGGTTTTTTAATACATATCTAATTGTATTATATTTTTTTAAATTTTAGGAAAACATCAAGGGCATCAAACTTAAGGATATTCTCATATCTATTGTGCACATACCAAGACTGGGTTTACTATTAGATAAATTTATGGAACTCATATTGCATATGAGAATGAACTCTTTTTGTACCTAAATAGCCTAATAGTATAGATATACAGGGTACATATATATATATATATATATATATATATATATATATATATATATATGTATGTATTCATGTATGTATGTATATAAAAACACACACACACACACACCTAGCTATGTCAAATTTATTAGTTATTTATTTGCATTTATAACTTTTTTGTATTAATTTAAAACCTTATGGAAATTAGTTAAAGTGACTGCACGGATCTATATAAAACTACATTAGTTGAGTAAACCTAGGTTATAGTCAACCTCATTCTTATATAGTCAAATGAGTCTATACATGACTATGCATCATAAGAATAGACCTTTCCATACATCAAAACCTATTTATACATATAATGAGGGCTAATTTCATTTTTGACTGCATGTATTTTTTTATTTTTTGGAATATTTCTTGGGTTTATTAAAGACAAGGCCTAATCACTATTGTTCATATTATGTTTTTAAATTGAAGATAAATTTAAATCAATTATGTGAGTTTATATATGTATACTACATGTGGTACTATTAATTTCATAGACTGAATACTTATCTATTAAGGGTATACTATGTACAAGGATACATATACAATTTGTATAATAATTTATGTATAAGTATATTTGAATAATTGTTTTATCAAAGTTAAATTAGATTATATTTGAGTGTTGGGATAGGTATAAAAATATATGAGATACTAATGATTTGTTGATCTAATACAAATCTGAAATCTCTCTCTCTCTCTCTCTCACACACACACACACACACACACACACACACACACACAAACACAGACACACAGACACACACACACACACACACACACACACACTCTCTCTCTCTCTCTCTCACACACACACACACACACACACACACACACACACACACACACACACACACACACACACACACAACACACACACACACACACACACACACACACACACACACACACACACACACACACACACACACACACACACACACACACACACACACACACACACACACACACACACACACACACACACATTTTATGGTTATGAACTTGCTTGATATAACAAATATATATGGGTGTATTTGTTATTTGAGTTATCAAGGCTGAGTTATAGGTGTGAATTAGTTTGAATAAATTTTACTTGAGAGGTATTTAAGTTTAATACATAACATAATAAGTTTTGTAGTATTTGATTAGTTTATAAATGTACTTTTAGTATTTAAAAGTAAAGTTTTAAGATGAAAATTTATGTCATATAGATGAATGACATAATGTGTGAGTTGAAAATTAATATCTTTTAGTAACTTGATGTCATGATACATGTCTTACCCAAATGGCATGGTTTTATTGATGATTGTATTCAAAATATATTATATGTTATTTTAATTTAGATGGTTTAGATTCATTACATTACATTTGATGGACTAAATAAATGTATTTGATATTTCCTTATTTGGCACATTTTGCATCTACCAATAGGGAATATTCATTAAGAATCTATTGGTTTTATTATTATTATATATTAAATGAATTTGGTATTAATGACACTATATAAGAAAGTGAGATGGACTTCATTTACTCAAATAGTGTCACTAATACACAAAGACGATGTAATTTTATTGTGTGTATGAAATTGATTGATCCTTGAGATTAATAACTATATGAAAACTTTGGCCAAAGTAATTTTTATAGTTAAACATTTTCATTTCATTTGTTTTATTTATTTTACATGTTTAGTATGATATCATGTTAGAATGGGTTTCTTTATGATATACTACATGTATTAGTTATCTTATAGCACATGGGTTCTAGTTTTCACTCTGAATTCTTACACCATCATTATCTACCCATCTATTAAGGGATGGCCATTCCCTAGTTTGGAGATTGTGTGTGGGATTGATGGTCTATGGTTGGTGTGGAAAAGCACTCGAATGGTGCTCTCCCTCCCATCATTAGTAATACATTAGTGACTACACTTGAGATTACTTATGGATATTATGAGTTTGTTGAGAATCACATGTTTTCTAGAGATTTGTATCATTGTATATTATTATTAAGAAATTTATTATGCTTAAATTGTAATTTTTATTCATATCAACAATTATAGCTATTAGTTGAAATATTTTATCGTCTATGCATAAATTTTTCATAATAATTTTATGAAATAAATGCAGTCTTTATTTTTGTAATCAACATTATACCTATTATTGATATTGATATTATTATTATGATCATTATCTAAATAGATCAGCCTTATACCTTTATATGTTTAGATGAAAATAATTTATTTAGTTAAAGATCACTCTTGTAGGTTTCATCATGATGGAATCTATTAGTTGAGTTTGTGTAAATGATTTATTTTTTTACCCAATTCTAGTAAAACTCAGTGGTGTTTTACATCTAATTTTTAATACATTAGATATTTAGGGTCATGAACAATATGGATACTATATACCTAACCAAGGGATATCTTACCAAACTAGCATTAATAGAGAGGGTTCCAAAGCCTCTAATCAAGCAAAACTATGAAATAACCTTTACTAGGTCCTATGTTTTCATATTCACTAAATATAAATGATAGGTAAATTAAAATCTAATCTAGTGCTCACCAAAACTTTTATCACAAAGTGGGGGTAATAAACATAAAAATTAAACATGCATAGAATATCTATACTCATGTCGATGTATAGGAAATCCTAATGCATGGGAGATAAGTATAAATGTAAATTTATCTACTCTTACAAAGGTGGAACAAAGTTATAAATACTTACCTTTGAAGATAAACACACTGAGACTTAATCTTTCCCTTGTCTAAGGTGATTCATAATAGGTTTTTTTGGTATGTAAGTATAACAAGGATAAGTTAGATATAGGCTACAAAAGTTATCTATGCATCCAAAAGGCTTTTCCACAAGACAAGATCTATATCTCTAAAAAAAGTATTAAAATCTTAAGCAATGCACCTCAAGTAGAATGGTGGATAAGCAGATGCATAATATATTCTTATTCTTATTCTCTTTATCATAAATAACATAAATGAGTGTGTAGATATAGTTTAGTTTAACCCTAAACTTTTATGAAAGATTTGTTTTTAGGGTTACCCCACTTGAATCTATTTCATTAATTTATAAAAACAAGTTAGATCGTAGTCTAGGTAAGCTAGAGCTGACCTAAACTTGTAACATGTTTTTAACAACTTGAATATAGGGCCAACCTAGGATGACAGTGTAATTTAAAATGTCAAAAAGGGTTTTAGGCTTGTTAAGGGGATAAGGAAGGTAGTGCAATGCTTGGAATGTGCAAGAGAGGAGGCAAGGCTTAGGGAAGTACATAGGATAAGGTTATATAGATAAAAAGTGGTAGTATAGGGGAAAATAATCCTACTAAGCACCAATGATTTTCCCACCCCTTTCTTGGTGCACCATTTAAGGTGTGTACTTAGAGATATTGAGACATGATAGGTTCCTACAAGAGAGAGTATCAATAATTGGTAAAGTTAATAAAAATATTATGTGGATACACTATACACAATCCATTTTGTGAACTCTTCTACATTTTAAAAACTCATATGCTATGGCAGGACCAAGGAAGCCACCCCTTTACTCCTTGGCCCCATAATATATGTCTATCACTAATTGGGTAGATGAAACATCCCCATCGGTTATTCAATTATCCTACCTAGATACCAAGTCTCTATAAAAAAAATAAAAAAAATCTAGAAAAAATATTATAGAGAAGAAAAATAAATATAAATGATAGGTAAAGAGGGTCAGTTGAAGGAATCCACATTTTACACATTTAGATACTTAATTTAACTTATTTTGGATTTAATGATCTAAACAATTATAAAAAATTTAAAATCTAGATTACACAAGATATATAATTTACCCTACAAATTTGAATATTAACAAAGAATTAGTTACGCTTACTAAATATATAAATGACCAAAGGAGAAGGAACTTACCTGATATATTGTTATGTTTTTTCTCATTACCTATGCATTACCTTATGAAATGTTCTGAAATGGATTTATAGTTATTCATCTCAAGAGAATGGCTCTCAAAATTTCTAAGACATTACTAATGAATGCTCAAACATGTGACAAGTGGATCCATCCATTATCTCATGGAATTATTCATGTGTAATTTTTTTAATCTATTTTTCCACAAATTGCTATGCCTACACATAAATATGTATTATAATCCTTAGTCATGTGTACAAATTTATGTTTTATCCTTTTTTCCATCAAACCCTATCTCCACTTTTAATAATTTTTTGAACCATAACAAGGGGTTCAAAAGATGAGTTAGACAACCCAAACCATAAGCTATTGAGTGGATGATCATTTACTACATTCCAATACTTTAGCGAGGGATTAAACCACACATATTTCTCTCACCAATGTGTATGTGTGCTCAATAATATTCTAATAGAATGTGATGTAACTCTTTGTCTTTGAAACTTGATAACATGCAATTTTGACCTTGTGTTAGTGTTTAGAATTGGCCTTTTAGATTGTTTCTTTGACAAGTTTTAAATTTTGGATACTCTTAGATTCTACCTAAATGATGTACAAATGATTTTCTCAAATAGTTCCAAATAAATGCTAGATGCTATATATTTTATAGATAAAAATAGTCTTAGAATTGATGTGTATATATAAATGACTCTTTGTGTAATTTCTCCCCATAATTGACATATGAAATATGTAGGCCAACCCAAGTGATGGATTTCAATTTAACAGATTTTCATCTGAGGAACCTGGGACACTGCTAATGAAGGCAAAAATTGTTGTTAACTAATAGTGTCCAACTATTGCTAGCACTATCTAAGTGGGTTAAAATAGTGATCTAGAACATGTCAACAACATGATTAAGATAATAGATGATTATGGCATAGAGTAGGGAGGCCCTAAGTATAAATGACGTAAATTTGGGAAGATCATGTTGAGTTGATTTGATAGATAGATATAAGAGAATGTGAGAAAGAGTCAAATGTTTATGTATAAGTCATACATGCCAAAGAAAGGTAAACATCAATGTTTATAGGTGTTTAATACAACATTTATGTGTCTTAAAATTCCTTATTTTAATCTAATATTTAAAATTATATATTAAAAGGAAAACAAAACAAATTTGGTACATGTGTGAAACTATAATTGGTGTTTATAGGTATTATAGACACCTAAAACTAGCTACTGATAACCTCCAACTAGGCTTTTGACCAATTTCTACCCAAAATTCACAATTTGGCATAAAAACACTAAAGTACACTAAATGATGTGAAACTAACATATTAAATTGCTGATTTGGCTAGGGTATCCCTAAATGGGGTAATGCAATTTATGGGCCAACTAACTTTGATCAGTTCATTTCAAGTCAAAATGCTAAATTTGCACCTACATGCTCTAGAGTGTTATTTCCTATCAAATATTTTGCACAAGACTTGTACCTTTGTTATTTGTTGTTGGAAACATTCTAAATGGGAATACACATCTAATGCATCTAACGTGGACTTCCAATTCAAATCTAGTCAAATTTGGGACCAATAACAAGACATTCTGATCAATTTGAGTAATTTATGCATAAAGTGCTTAAACATGCTTAAAAGTTAATTAACCCAAATCAAGGCCTAATTAATAATTCCATGGAAACTTGTTGAATACTTTGCTTTGGAAATAAATATTTAATATCTACATCATTAAATTACCTTATTTCTTGAGAAGACATCCCTAAGCCATAAATGCCACAACTATCTAGATTCATGCCCTCCATGCCTCATCAATGCATTCCATGATACGCTCCATGCCTCTTAATTTCTCCTTATTCCAATGTCATGACGAGGATAATTATAAATTTTAGTTTCAAAATTTAATTAATCCTCAACCACACATATCAATCTTGAGATGGATGGTTGAGGTTGATTCTGATCAAATCCAAAAATATATAAATAGCAGGCCTCACAACATCATTTCAAAGATTAATTAGTGTAAATTTATAATGTAGGATTGGTTCCAAAAAGCTTTATGAAACTAGTGTTATAATGCCAAATTGATTATAAGCCAAGCTAAGCCACAAACCAAAGGTGCCAAAGAGAGATGAAGGTTTTCAAGCTTCCTTTGCCAAGGACTTCATGAGCACAAGCCGAGTAAGCCACCGCAACAAGAATTTTGGAGCATTTAAGGAAGGTGAAGAAGTTTTATTTTGCATTTTAGTTGTGTGTTTCATTCATGATTGTTAACTAATTTCTCCCTAGTGTCTAGTCCTAGAGATGCTATGCTATTAGTGTGTCTATTTCACTTTGTTTTCATTTTAGAACTTACACCATAGTAACTATCTTCTCTTGAGTCAAATTATTAGATCACATAATGGCATGCCTAATGGAATGAGATGCATCCTACACATGAAGGAGATCCTTTTGTAACCTTAAAAAACTTATTTGAGATTTTAAAACTCTTGGAAATTAGTTTTCTAACTTTATTTTGCCATTTTTGGTAGCCACAATTTTTACACAGTAATCGACATTGGCAAAAATATTGACATTAGTTACTTGGCTTAACCAATATCGGTCAGCAGAACTGACATCGGTCAGATCTTGGTTGGCCTTAATCCATGTTAGTGGTATTGATTGATGCTAGTCACTATGTTTTTCCAAAAATACAAACCTGAGAGATATTTTTTTAAAGTTTCTTGTTTTAAATTCAAAATGGCTTCAAAGCTAAAGGACATGCTAATAATTTTGTTGCAGGACCAAGCGGGATATTCACTCAAAAATGTTTAAATCACTTTTACATGCTTAAAATTTGATTAGGAACTTTTTTTAGTGTTTAACAAAGAACTTAGGTGATTTTGATGAATGTTTTTCAAAGTTTACAACTAATACCAAGGGGTCAAATGAACACCACCAAACATTTCATTTAGGTTTAAAATTGGACACACTTATCAATTTTTGTTTTTAATAGTTGATTAGATTAATTTTATTTGTCAAAGAGAGGAATGTTGCATGTATTCTCTTCCATTTGTCCCCTATAGGGAGCCCTTAGAATCAAAAGTGCCATTCCTATTGCAAGTAGCCTAGTCCAAGGCTTAAAAATAAAGTCCTCTAAAACACTCCATAAAAACTTGTCAAAGTTTGGGTGACCTTGAAAACAACCCTAAAGTCTTTCTATTTTCATGCTTTATTTATTTATGCATCTTGGCTTGTGATGGGGACTTCATCACCACCTGTAAGTTCTTTAGGGAAGCTTTTACCTAGGGTTTCATCTCCCAACATTGACTTCATTTGACTCTTTTAGAGTTGCGCATGAGATGTAGTGGCACTTTGGACATCACACTACACTGAGTGAATAGTAGGATGTAGTGGTTGTAAAAAGGACTAGAACTTTTTATAATAAGTCAAGTGATATAGACCCAAAATCCATGATTTTCTTTTGCATTTTTTGGCATAAAAGTCATTATGAAATTGATTCCCCTAGATTATTTAGAAACTTGTTAGATTTTAGACAAATCTCCACTTGTCATGGAAGTATTTTTGGTACAAGGTGCACTTCAAGGTCCATGTCATAGTATTGTCATTTGAGAGAAGTGTGGGGGGGGTGTAAAAACCCTACTATATAATGCACATTTACTTTTGGATGAACACTTAAAATCCTCTCAAATGACATATATTGATGGATTCTAATAATACCAAACAACCTTGTCAGTTTAGGATCTAAGGGCTATTAGTTAGTTGGTCTTGTTCTAGATTAAAGTCTTGTTTAGAGTGAAAAATTGGTGTAAACAAATAATCCCAAACCAAACACATGTTCCTTATTTTTATTTACATAAAGAGGTGTTATGCTGACCTCATAAAGATCATCAATTTTCCTTGTTCAAAGTTCATCAAAATATTGAGAGTCATATCATTGACTTTGGCATAGTTATGTTGCCTAATTAAGTCTAGACCTTTACCAAAGTTTTTTAATTCCTTCACTTATAATTTAAATTAAAAATTACACCTTTTCAAGTTCATAGGGTTGATGTGTTAAGTGGGTTCACCATTTTCACTAAACTTGAGGGAACTTAGGTTTAATTTCCAATTTAGGTTGAAGGTGATTTTAGACTCATAATCATTATCATCACTTGATAGACTTAAGCTATTTTGTGCTAAACACTTGCACTTTAAGTCTATGCACCACAACATTTTGAGTGAAGAAGGGTAATGTTATGCTATTAAAATTGTAGGAAAACACTTTTGTCTTGAAAGTTTTTGAATCAAACCTTTTTGTCATAACTTTTGGGTATTATAGTGTCATTACGCTACCCAAATCATTTCAAACATTGTTTCATGGACCTTATTACATAGGATTCCAAATTTGTTCCTACATATTCAAACTAATGCAAGTGTACTTTTCATCCTTTATCTAAACAAAAGTTATACCATTCACTTTTGTCTAGCTTGTTTGTAAAAAAGAACCAAGTTATATACCATTATTTATGAGAAAATAAACTATTGATAAATTGCATTTTATTTCATACCTTATACCTGGTTGACCAAGTTCATGTCCAAGAATCGAATACCTAGTATTTTTTAGAAGTGTTTCAAATCAGTTAGATTAAAACTTGCATCTATTTTCAAAGTCCAGCTTTTGATGCCATTTGGCCAAGAGTCCTAACACATGCCTTGTTTGAGCCTAGATTTTGACGTGGCATTTGGCCAAATGACCTAGAAACTTTTAAATTCTTAGATTAGACTGATTTGAAACACTTCAACCTTAGCATTTGGCATTTTGATTTTTGGTCCATTTAATTACTTATCTTTGTATGAATAGTGAAATGTTAGATATTTTATGCTAGCTTATTTCCTCACAAATCTTTGAATAAACCTTTTTGATCCTTTTGATAAATCTAAACTAGGTTGAAGGCATCATTTGTTTTAGATTCTATCCTTTATAGAGTTTTTAAAAATCTTTGACCTTTTATCACCAAGCATTGACTATGAATCCCAACATGTATTCCTACACTTGTAGTGGACTCATGTACAATCCAGGGATTAGTAATGTAATTTCATAGGAAAAGATGGTGTAAGACCCTTATGTGGATAACATTACTTATGAGATGGATTATTATCACTCTTATAATACTCAATCAAGGGCACAAAGCCATGATCCATTGGCTAACTATTTGGTTAACACACCACCTTACACAGAATAAGACCAAGAACAAACCATGTAATACTTAGCTATAATACCCATGGTGGACAAGCTAGTACTTCAACAACTATATTCTATCAATTTAGTTTCCACGTATGATCCATTTTTGTTTGCGTTACATTTGTCAGAGAACAAAGATGAGATTTTGGTTAGGGCCATAGAGGTAGGGGCTAAGTTTCCCATAAACTTCCCCCATGAAAATTTACCAAATCTAGTAAGAGTGCCCCACAATATCATTTATGATCAATAGGCTTCTTTTATCAATCTTATGGCTCTAGTCCAAATAACATACCAAGACCCCAATATATTCAATCAAGGCAAAAACATCATGGAAGATCACTTTAACCAAATGCAAATAGCATACCAAACCTACTTAAACTTAGCATGCGATTTCAATTAGATGAACATGGTAAGTAATCCTTTCATTAACCTAGTACCTTCAGTAAGAGTGTTGATGGAATTAACTAGACTATAAAATCTAAGTTCTGACCCATTTTTACAAACCACTTTGATAGATAATTTGATACATATGCCAGTTATTAAATAAGTGTATTTAGTTTATACACTAAATAGTGAGCTAAATGTAGTAGAAAATGAGAAAATAACATCCAATCTTGATCAAAGTGGTACTAATACACAAACAACTAGACAATAATGTGTGCCTATAGTTACTCCCATGAGCAGATCATCACACCAAGGAATAAGAGTTTCTGTACCCTAGCTTCAACTAGCCACTTCCTCAAGTGTATAACCTATAGGATTAGATAATCAAATAATGGCTAATGTTATCCCTCAATGATAGAATGTGATGAATCCTACTCCTCCTCAACAAGTAGTGAGTGGTATTCCATAATAGGAAACACAATCTAGTGTATCAACACAATAGAGGATGAGTACATTTCCACCTCAACTAGGGGCAACTAATATTCTACCTCACCAAGTAATGAAAAACATACCTCTTTAGCTACAAAATAATATACTAGTCTAAAACCAATCAATGACTAGTCAATAATGTGCAAATATTGATCAATGAAAATTTTTGAATTTGCAAACTACTTTCACTTTGTCACAAGGATTCATGCAATAACGATTTCCTCATCTTTCTTAGGTACCTACTAGACAACCATTGGTTCAAAATATGCCACAAATCTAGAGATAAGGTCTTGGTCCATAAGTTCCTACTCAACAACAAGGTTTGATTAGTCAATAATATGTTTTTTTCAACCACAATAGGCATAATATAGTTATATCCTTTCATCCCAACTAAAAAATCCACTAGGTCAAACCTTTATCACTAACCCAAACTAGAATATTGCATAGCCAAATGTGTAATTTAAAGTACATCCCAATCCACGTATGTGTATTCTTGGTCCATTCCCCAACCAAGCCAGTGTACCCTAATAGGTGTCTCCATCATACCCTGGTCAAAGTGTTCCACTTATGAGCTCCCAACTATCTATCTAAACCAACATTCTCCCTCAAACCAATATCCCTTCTAGTTTCCTATCCTAAGAATTGTAATAGATGAAGGATGCAATTGCTGCCATTCAAATGAAGAAGTAGATTAAGAAGTTCAAATTAGATTATGTATGTTCTTATCCATTTAATATGGAGTATTTTTAGATACCATTTCCTTTAGGATATGAACCAACTAAATTTAATAAGTACAAAGGGAAAGGTGAACCTAAGGCTTATTTGATCGAATTCTTTATCACATGTCAACTAATGGCATATAGTGACACATACCTCTTGCTATTATTTCTAAGGAGCTTGGTTGGACAAGCCTTGGATTGGTTTTTAAAGTTTCCCAAGAATTTAGTAATAGACTTTGATGATCTTTTTGATAAAATTTTTGCAACATTTTTCTTATAATCTCGATCATGAGATTTTATTAGTAGACCTAACAGAAGAAAAGTAGAAAGCTGGGGAGAGTTTCACAAGTTATTTACAATAATGGAGATCCATTACAAGCCATTTCACCCATAGTTTACTAGATAAACAATTAGCTACTGTGTTTACTAAAAATTTATATAATGATATATCCTATCATCTAGAACTACAATGTGCACATACATTCAAAGAGATCATTGGCAAATGTTTGTTGATCGAGTGAGCACTCATCAATAAAGGGGTCATCAAGCTAAATTCAACTAGTTAAAATCAAAGTACCAATCACAAAAATGACTAATATACCATCCATGTGCAAGCATCACATTGAAATAGGCTAATAATCAAGAAAGACTAAAGTAATTCAATCACAATAGGAATGTTATGGGAAATGGAGTAACCAAATCTCATAATGTCCAAACTATGCAGACATCATCTACACCACCTTTTTAGCTTACTTCTACCTAGCAACCTCTCCAGCCAATGCCATAAACACAACATCCAAAACCTACACATTAAATACACCAACTTTTATAATTACAAACCCCTCCTCCTAGAAGAATCATCCCTGCACATCATGTCTTTAGTGACCTAGGAGAACCTATTGAGTCTATATTTAATAATCTTGCTACTACTAATTTGATTGGTTGGCCCATACCAAAGCATTATTTTCAATTCATTCCTTACCTTGATTGATACCATGAAAATAAATTTTATGACTATCATCAGGTCAATGGGCATAATTTACAAAGATGTATCCAAATCAAGCATTTAATTGAAAATATGTTGGAGAATGGGGAGATAAAAATAGATAATTGTGCTTCCACTTCCAATCAAACTCTTGGGATATATCAAAACCCTTTTCCTTGACATAATAATCAACAAGAATAGAATAATTAGCAAAAATAATAATGACTAGTGCACTAGCAAAATTAGTAGTATTAGAATCAATGGCTAAACCAGTAAAACCAACAAAATTAGTAGTAGAAACCACAATGACAAAACAATGGACAAAACTAAGGTTAAAATGGTAACAACCAAAAAACCTACCATGTAGTTGCACATGACTACAATTGAGTTGTAGGCCATATTGTAGGGGGTAGTGTTAATACCATCTCCATTAATCCTAGACCAAGTACTAATCAACCTAGACCATTTATAAACAATAATATTCAACAAAATCATATGTATAATCCTTCTTTATCCTGGGAGTGCATACAAGCAAGCCCATAAACTAGGACTCCCACTTTTGGATCTTATAATGATAACTCATTTTTGCCATGTGACCACATGCAAATACACTGGCAACTGAGACTTGTCCTATCTAGTCCCACACCATTCCTAGCATTGATTAACAATAATGGTCTAGTATTTAATCCTAATTATGAAATCATAACTTGGAGGTCAAATATTACTATCTTAGGCCCTCAACCATCCACCACTTTGCCTATCAGCTGACTAACCATTTAGCCTCAAAATAAACCATTCATTACTACCCAAGACAAGAAGTTTGATATTATGGAATAATTATAGAAGACACCAGCACAAATTTCTATTTTAGATTTGTTGTGAATGCTAATAATCCACAAAAACATCCTAAATGAATTTTTTGACCTAATCCACTATTTCTAGTGACATATCCCTCGATAACTTTTAAGCTTTGGTTGGACACTTAGCTCTAGCCCAACAAGTCACATTCAACCAAAGTGATATGTCTTACCTTGTCCCACTCCATAACAACACATTTTACATAGAAGTTTATATTAGATGGCATAAAGTGAAATGTGTCCTTATAGATAATGGATCTAGCCTCAACATAGTGTCTCTCAAGCTCATCAAGCTTTTTGGGTACATGATGATAGATCTCCAGCTAGAAACAATAACTATCAAAGCTTATGATAATCATGAAAAAGAATCATAAGGCACCATTAGTTTACTAGTTATCATTGGGCCTTTGACCCATGATACACTTTTCCATGTGTTGGATCTTGAGTTATCATACAACATGCTTTTAGGTAGGGCTTAGTTATATGAGATTCATGTAGTCCCATCAACACTGCACTAATGTATCAAGTTTTCCAACTTAAGAATGGAGGTGAATATTCCAAGATATTTACACCCATATGAACACTAAAAGCAACTTGAGGCTGAGTTTCAAAGATATAACTATCAATATGACATGAATCCTAATTCTAAGTAGGATAAAGGAAAAGCTATACTTATTGATCCTTCATCAGATAATTATATAAATCCTAATACCTTAGATTCTCTTTCCCACATGCCACCTCCTGAAGCTTCCAATCATTTCACCATTTCAAATAATGGACTAGGAGAATATGTGACCCATGGTATGTTTCATATCACTAATCTTCCTCAAAATCTGAAAACCTTTGGGTGACCTAAGGTCATCCCATATATGCATTGGCAATGAAAGAAAAAAGATAAGGGACCTTTCACATTTGTACCAATATCTAGCCTAAGACTTGACCCTCTTGAAGGGGATGAATCATGATTATATAAAGACAACCAAGCTGACTGTTATAAAAGTGCCAAGTATCTTATTCTTAATAGGATCATGGAGCATCACAAATATGAAAGAAGAGGCCTCAAACTAAATTAGAAAGGAACCATCAAGCCAATTTCCATGACTAAATATGAAAAACCTTATGAAATTGGATTTAAACCACTTGGGGGTGACCCCATATATCTTATTAAAAATCCATCATCATCAACAACTAGTGATGATGATGCTGACAATGAAGTAGAGTTCGATCATAGCATTAAATTTGATAACCTAGCTAAAACTAACTTGTTTTATACCAGTGCAATTTTAACCCTTACCCAATCCATTCATTGCCATCTACTGTCATTATATTATCCCCAACTGATATATTAGGACCAGTAAGAATCCATTTTACTGATCGATGAGTTCTAGAATGATGAGGCATTCTATGATTTCTTAGGCCTTAGAGATAATGTTCTGTTAAGAGATCAAAAATTAGGATTGTCAATCACATTAGATCCTATAGCCTATTTTGGAGAGTGAGTGAACACCCTTATCCAAAAATAAATAAATAAAACATTAAGGTCCCAAAGTGAAAACCTCTTTGAGGCACTTTCTGACCAAGGTGAAAGTAAAGATAAAGGCCAGTCTAGTGGTGAAAACCTATTTTAGGTGCCATTAGATAGGGGTGTTCATTCTTATTTGACTTTAGACCAGGAGACCACCAATGACAAACTTACCTATGGATTTGAGTTGAGTTTTGAGCAACAACAAGAATTTGATCAAGTTCTCTAAGAATTTTTGATTATTTTTGTTACATGGACAAATATACCATTAGGAGACTCATATTCATCATGCCTAGGAAAAGTTGAAGAGCAAGTCCTAATAGAGGACTTTGACATAGTCTAATAGTTTAAGTGGATACCTACTATCCTAGAAGATGGTTCAACCCTCCTAATCAAAGATATAATAGAGGTAAACATTAGGACTCTATCAGGCCTAAAATGGATAAAATTAGGTGCATCCCTCACTAAGGAGGAATGTGACATTTTTATATCTCTATTGAGAAAGTTTGTGGATATATTTACATGGGTCTATTTTGACATGCTAGGATTAGACCCCACCTTGGTTCTGCACCACCTTATGGTTAATCTTGATGCCAAGTAGGTAAAATAAAAGCTCTATAGGATGAATCCTTGCATTGTTATATTGGTAAAGAAAGAGTTGGAAAAAATCTTAGAAGTAGGATGTATCTGATCTATTGACTACTCAGAATGGATCTCTAATGTAGTACCTA
Organism: Torreya grandis; assembly: GCA_037957365.1. Lineage (NCBI taxonomy): Eukaryota > Viridiplantae > Streptophyta > Pinopsida > Cupressales > Taxaceae > Torreya > Torreya grandis. Next base: position 921,693 of record JARHVA010005928.1, read on the forward strand.
TTAGCAAAAAGATTGAAGGAATCAAAATTTATACTAATTTTCAAGACATCAATAAAGCTTATCATAAAGATTATTTTCCATTGCCTAATATTAACATGATCATCAATTCCATGGTAGGTTATGAAATGATTTCACTCATGGATGGATTTTTAAGATACAATCAGATTATAATAGTGCAAGAAGACCAACATAAAATAGCATTCACCACTCCATGGGGAAAATTTCACTTTTAGGTGATGCCATTTAGCCTTAATAATGTGGGAGCTACATATCAAAGGACCATGACTGTCATATTCCATGATATGATGCATGATATTGTTGAAGACTATGTCGATGACATATTAGGCAAATCCAAGACTAGGGCCGACCATCTAGTGGTGCTATGTAAGATATTTGAGAGATTATGAGAGTATAAATTTAGACTCAATTCAAATAAATGTGTGTTTGGTGTAAATTTAAGAAAATTACTTAGCTTCATCATATCTCATAGAGGTATTGAAGTCAATCTAGCTAAAGTCTATGCTATAATCAAGATGCTACCACTAACCAATTTGAAGGAACTCCATAGTTTTCAAGGTAAGATCCAATCCATTTGATGCTTCATTTCTTAGTTAGCCAACAAGTTCCATCCATTTACACACCTTTTGAAGAAATGAGTTGCATTTCACTAGGATGATCACTACCAAATATCTTTTTAATAGCTCAAAGATTATCTTGTTAATCCACCTATTTTATTACCTCCTATACTAGGAAAGCCATTCTTGTTATACCTATCAACTATTGATTATGCCTTGGGGGCACTCTTGGCTCAATATGATGATAATGGAAAGGAGCATGCTATATACTACTTAAGCCATACCTTGGTTACATATGAACATAACTATGTGCCTATTGAAAAGCTTGTTTAGCCATGGTTTTTGTAGCTCAAAAACTACATCATTGCATGTTGAATAATAAAACCATGGTTATATCAAAAGTAGATCTGCTCAAGTATATACTATCTAAAATAGCTTTATAAGGTAGAATGGCTAAATGGATCATGCTTCTTAGTGAGTTTGGCATACCGTATGTTAATTAGAAGAAATCAAAAGACAAGTTCTTGTAGATCAACTTACTGAAGCACCTCTCATAGACACAACCACTCAAGTTTCAATTTCTTGATGAATCCATCATAACCATTATTGATACACCCCTTGAGGAGTAGTCTTGAAATCTATATTTTGATGGTTCATTCACTATGCATGGATTAGGGTTAGGCCTATTATTTATTACACCATAAGGGGATCTAATCCCTATGTCATTTAGAATTAGCTTTCTTTGTACAAAAAACATGGATGAGTATGAAGCACTAGTTGCAAGACTTCAAAAAGTAGTATAATAGAATGTATCTCATCTCCAAGTTTATGGTGATTCTTAGTTAATCATCAATCAAGTCACAGATCATTTTCAGACCAAAGATGATAAGCCGATTCCATATAAAGCTATGGTTGACACTCTTAAAAAGAAAATTACCAACAATCAGTTTGAGTACATGCCAAGGGCTAGTAACAAAACTATAGATGCCATGGATACAATTGGGTATCTGATTCAACAAATAGATAAATCTAAAGAGTACCCATTCTTCATTGAAAATTTGTTATCACTAGTTCATGAACCTTCAATCATTACCATGATTTGTGATATTATTGGTCCTAGTTCTATTTGGTACTTAGACCTTTACAACTACCTTCATGACCAAGTTTTGCCACCTAACCTATCTCAAAAACAAACCAAAGCCTTCGTTCATCATTCTACTCATTATACTTTACTTGGATCCACTCTTTACCATCAAGGTTTTGATGGAACTCTACTTTGTTTTTTAAATTTGGTAGAGTCTACATTAGTGTTAAGAGAAGTTCATGAAGGATTATGTGGAGCCAATTCTAGTGGGGTATTCCTATCCAAAAATATCTTGTGTACTAGTTATTATTGGCCCAAAATGGATGCAAATGCCACTACATATGTAAAGAAACATGACAAATGTCAATGACATGCTAATTTGATTCATGCCTCAACAAAAACTCTAAAACTAATGTTGAAACCATGGCCATTTTCTACATGGGGACTTGACCTCATTGGGAAGATTAACCCCACTTCATTTAATGGACACAAACATATCCTTACTACCATCAAATATTTCACTAAGTGGGTTGAAGCTATACCCCTTACTTACATGACTGGAAATAAAATTTACAAATTCATCTTCAACCATCTCATCTACCACTATGATATCCCCTCTGACATTATATCTAATAATGGAGGATCATTCAAGAACACAGAAGTAGACTAGTTATGTACCGAATACAACATCACACAACACTTTTCTATAGAATATTACCCTCAAGGTAATGGCTAGGTTGAGGCATCCAACAAAACCATTGTCAACATTCTCAAAAATATTATGAATGAATTTAGTCATGATTGGCACCTCTAGATATTCCCTTCCCTTTGGGCATACCATACCAATCATCATACCCCCATAAGAGCCACTACATACTTACTTGTTTATGGTAATGAAGCCATCCTTCCCATTGAGGTCAAGTTGCCTTCACTACGCATCTCTTTCAATCATGTCCTACATGATAATGACTATCACATAGATCACCTGCAAGAGCTAGACCTACTCAATGAGAAACACATGGACATGCTCAATAATATTTAAGCATATCATAATCAACTCAAAGGCCACTGTAATTAGCATGTGAAGTATAAAAAATTTTAACTTGGTGATCTTGCTTTCAAATAAAACCAAAAGAATAACATTGCTAAGAAGAAACATAAATGGAAATTCAAGCCAAACTAGATAGGACCTTTTGTCATCACTATAGATTATGGATCAAGAGCATACAAGCTTGCCACACTAGATGGAGAAGAACTTCTAGAGACAATGAATATTATTCATCTCAAGTGGTGATATGCTTGAATTCTAAGGTGTATTATCTATAAGGACCATTTTAGTTATGCCATTTTGACACTATTATTCTTTGTACACATACCATTCTTATCCATCCTCTTTGCCATATCCACTTTTTGCTTCCAACCTATCAGTCCAGTGTGTTCTAAAAGACTAGCCCATTTGACTTTGGTTTTTGTCATTTATTACATAGCTTCAACATCAAAGTATCTAATCATTTCATCAATTTGTTTAAGAAATTTAGATGAAGATCATATTTTGGGATAGTGTGATATAAGTTTTGGTAGTTGCATGCTTCGTTTGTTATTCTTTCTTACCACTAATCTTATTGATAATTATAACCACCTTTGGGAAAATTAGTACCATTGATCTATGCTATTATGTCTTATTTATAACTAACTATGGGAAAACTAGGGGAAATACTAAGCCTTGACATACCAACTTACCACTTCCTATGCCACATTATGCCTTTTTACCAACTATGCCTATTTTGTTTGAACTGGTTGATACACTAATTGAATTCCTCCACTATAAGGGTGGAACTATAGTGATTGGAGGTCCTATTTTTGGACTATTTAGGTAGAACTAAATACTCATTAAGGTCAGCTCAGTCACCTTTTCCCAATGCTCTCACCATTTTTCAAACAATCTAAGTTTGAATGCTCTCATCATTTTATGAGCAACCTAAGCCACACTCTCACCATTTTATGAGAAACCTAAGTTTAAATGTTATTACCATTTTGTGAGCTTGAACCATTTAGTGTCTCATCATTTTAGGTTGAGTTGTGACACTCCAAAACACTTCCAAAAACATTTAAAAAAAATAGTTAGAAAAGAACAAAAACATTGACCACTTCTTTGCCTTTAGGATTTTGGGAACCCTTACCAAGTTACAAGTAAATCACTTGTCATTTAGTTTCCCCATACTTTTTAGCCTTTTCTCTCATGCACTTTCCATTTTTCAAGCCCATTTCTATTCTTCTATCACATCCATTCTATTTTTTTCATCAGTTATCACATTTTTCCCATTCCCTGGGAGAAATACATTTAGCTTGAAGTTTTTTTATTAGATATTATATCCATGGAACTATGTAGGTAGCATCCACTTGCCTAGTGCATATGGAGATAGATTAGCCACCCCATTCCTTTTCTTCTATTCCCCCATTTAGTTTGTTTGTTAATTTGTCATCTATTTTCTAGGGGCAATGTTCATAGGATTTTTATTGCATTGTTTATTTGTTTGTTTCTATTTATTTTAATTGTTTGTTTGCCTATTTTTTTACTTTCAAAACTATTGCCTTGATATAGTCTATGTGTGTTCATTGTGTGATTCCTTGCCCACACTTACACTTGAATCCATCCATATTCATATGTTTACATTGTCATCATGGTTTTTATAATTGGTGCATTTATTTATCCTGAGTATTGCATTACAAGAGTTGGTCCTCATCCATATGTTGGCCAATTATTTATGGTGTCTCTCATAAATCCTACCATCAAATGCTACAACAAACCTCAAATTCAAAAATTCTATTCAATAAATGGTAGCATCTCTTCGGCACTGACATCCCAATTTCATCCCAATCATATCCCAAATAGAGTAATTAACCACAAAATAATTTTAACCTTTATTAGTTCATATGAACATCTCCCTACTATTAAGTTATTCCAATTCATTATCACCCTCTATGTTAAGTTATCATCATCCTCAAGCAAGTTTATCATGTTTTCCATAATTGAGGTCCAATGATTATAACCCCTTATGGGCAAATCATTGCACACCATCCCACCTATATTTCTCATTGATTATAACTACCTTTGAGAAAATCATTGTGTTGTCACCACTTTACTTTTCCTATCTATACATGGGAATGTTATTATCTTGTTTGTTTATCCTAACTGAGGCAACTCTATATTCTCAATGATTATAACCACCTTTGGGAAAATCATTGTGTTATCATACCACATTGCCACTATCGAGGTATAATGCTTATAACTACCTTTGGGCAAACCATTGCACACCATCCCACTTGTCTTCTTAATGATTTTGACTACTTTTTCAATATCATTGTGTTTTCACCCCATCATCTCTCTTTTCTTTGGTCCCCTCATTTTGCTTTTATATTTTTAAGGGACCATTTGCTGACCTCCTTGTGCCAATCATTCCCTCAAAGGGGTGTCATATAGTTAGTTTATCATCATTATAGTTGTAGGCATATATGACCTTTTCATTCTTTGAGAAGATGTTATTATGATTATAGCTTGCAATTCCTTCCCAAACAAGGGGAAACTATATACACCTAAAACTTGCCATTGATAACCTCCAACTAGGTTTTTGGCTAATTTTTACCAAAAATGCACAATTTAGCTTAAAAACACCAAAGTACACTAATTGATGTGAAACTGACATATTCAGGTGCTAATTTTGGCTAGGGTATCCCTAAATGGAGTAATGAAACTTATGGGCCAACTAACTTTGATTAGTTTATTTTGAGTCAAAATGCCAAATTTACACCTACATGCTCTAGACTGCTTTTTCTTATCAAATATTTTGCACAAGACTTGTGCTTTTGTTATTTGTTATTGGAAACTTTCTAAATGGGAATACATATCCAATGCATCTAATGTGAACTTCTAATTTAAATCCAGTCAAATTTGGGACTAATAACAAGTCATTTTAATTAATTTAAGTAACTTGTACATAAAGTGCTTAAACATGCTTGAAAGTTAATTAACCCAAATCAAGGCCTAATTAATAATTCCATGGAAACTTGTTGAATACTTTGTTTTGGAAATGAATATTGAATATTTGTATCATCAAATGAATCATTTCTTGGAAATAATTCCCTAGGCCATAAATGCCACAAATATATAGATTAATTCCCTCCATGCCTTATCAATGCCTTCCATGATGCCCTCCATGCCTCTTAATTTCCCTTTCTTCCAATGTCATGATGAGGATAATTACAAATTTTAATTTTAAAATTGAATTAATCTTCAACTACACATCTCAATCTTGAGATGGATGGTTGAGGTTGATTCTGATCAAATCCAAAAATCTATAAATAGGAGGCCTCAAAACATCATTTCAAAGCTTAATTAGTGCAAAGCTATAATGCAGGATTGATTCCAAAAAGATTCATGCAACTAGTGTTATAATGCCAAATTGATTCCAATCCAATCCAAGCCATAAACCAAAGGTACCAAGAAGAGATGGAGGTTGTCAAGCTTCAATTGTCAAGGATTTCATGAGCATAAGACAATAAAGACACCAAAATAAGCATTTTGGAGCATCCAAGGAAGGTGAACAAGTTTTCTTTTGCATTTTAGTTGTGTGTTTCATTCATGATTGTTAACTAAGCTCTCCCTGGTGTCTAGGCCTAGAGATGTTATTCTATTAGTGTGTTTATTTCACTTTGTTTTCATTTTGGAACTAACACAATACTAACCATCCTCTCTTGAGTCAAATTCCTAGATCAAAGGTATGCCCCAAATATCTAACTTGTTCCATGCAAAACTTACAAGGAAATATTTATAAATCAATGTCCACTTTTGATAATTTTTTTTGGTATAATCTATATCATTGAAATAATTTAATTTTAAGAATTCAAGGGTAGGTGAATGAAACTACCCAATGTTGAACTCAATTGGAGAATGCCATGGAGTGATTATGACCCAAGGAGATGTAGTTGTTAAGACAATGGGTTTTTAAGATAACTTCTTCAACTCCCATTCAAGATTGAGAAGTGTTCAGAGTCAAGTGATGTAGAAATCTCAACTACACTACTAAACATATCATCATAACTCTTTTAGCCAAAACCTAAACCAAGTTTATATGTAAAATTAAAACTTTGAATCAACTATTGTAGGGAGGTTTTAGATTTATAGTGCTTATGTAGTACTATTGATCACCAACATAGACATAGAGAATATATTCATAAACAACATTCATGCCCCTATTTAGACACTTTATAAATTATATATCACCTCAATGTTGTATATTTATAAAATACATATCATAGATGAAATTCAACTTCCAAAGCCTTTCCATTGTAGAAAGGCTCACATACAATATCTATATGTGCTTATTGATTATATCTTATTCTCACCCATGTTATTATGATGACCCAAAACTTTTATCATGATCACAATACTATAAACCTACTTATTTTATATCTCTAAATTTTTTGTAAATGGGATGACCTTAGGGTATTATAAAATAAGTATAAAATTTTTAGACCTTAGGGTATTATAAATACATGATCAATCCTCATTCATTCCTCACCTAAAATAGACCAAACAACTCACAAGATAATTTATTAAAGGCATTCAATCAAGCACTCAAGTAATCAAAGCTTCCCTATTTTATTCTATTTCCATATAAATCATAGGTAAAAAACATATATAGGTATAAATTACTAAATGATCATCCCATGAGACACATTTGGAAAGTTAAAAGCTAGGTCACCCTATGTACTTGCTTATCACACATTGCATGATGCACACACAAGAAAATATGTAGGGGAAAAATACACAAGCCTAAGTCCATATTATGAATACTATATATTTAGGAAACACTCATTGACAAAAGGGTCTTTGGGTTAGATTGAAATTTCATTCCCACTAACCTATTTTTCACATAACTAATATGAACATGAAGAGTTAAGGTTTTATTATTTAATAAGAAGTGATAGTTCATGACCTTGGTCTGAATGTACTAGAGTGAAGGTAACATAGAATCCAAAAGCATCCAATTAGTTTCATCTAATTTTAAAAGGTATTCTATATTGGACACCTACATCCAAGTCAAACAAAAACATTGACACAACCATCTTAGGTTGATGTAAGTGTCTATAGCTATAAAAGTACAATTTATAGAATTAGGTGACTGATCCATAACTCAAATCCAATCTATTCCATTCCTATTCAAAATCAAGATCCATATTAGCATTAGAACTTTATAAGTATATTTTTCATTAGCATTACAATATCTAGCATAAATTTACTTTTTATCTTTAACATATCTCAACATAATAATTTTATTATATGATTTATCTAAGTTTTGTAATTAGTTGGCCTATTTTAGAGATAGTGTACCATCTTTGTGCCCTATTATATCTCTACCCATTTTAACCTAAATTACCTAATATATATTTTAGTGTTAAATATTTTGTGAACCTGACCTCTATGGCTTTTCATTCGAACCCTAATGTGCTCTACTTTTTATTTTTCTTGATCTCTCAATTGTTACATTTTATCTCAAAAATCAAAATTTACTTTACTAAAATCATGTTTAATATGGATAAAAAATAACTTATTCCTCCTTATAACCCTAATGAAGGTGATAACTACCACACCTCTAACTAGGTATATGGTATCATTTATCCAAGGGGTAAGGTGGTCCATCTTATAGTTTTAAATGAAGGTAATTAATTTTAAATACCTAGGTATTATGGGTAAATGGGATATTTGTAAGTGGATTTAAGAAATTTTAATAACATTACCTATTTAATGTGAAAAATGAGAAAAGTAAATGTTTTCATGTATGCCTATAAGTTATATATGCTTTTTGGCAGTGAAGAGACAAATTCTTGATCTCCAACTAGAATTTCTACCTATAGGACCCCTAGGTGAAAATACATCACTTTGAACCTATCTATATAGGAAAATACATGTGATCCAATGACTATGACATCCAAGTCCACCTAGAAGCATAGTTTAATTAATTTTGAGGAGCACAAAAATGTTGACAACAAATGTTGTCAAAGTTGAAGCTATAGTTGGATAACTCCATTTTTGATGCTTCTTGGCTAAAAATTGACACTACCAACACATCCAAAGGGCTGCATAATGTCCAAAAAATTATAGTGTTAATCATGTGTTTGCATCTTCATATAGAAATATTGTACCCAATTTTTTTTCTTATGCAATGAAAAGCTACAGTGTAATATATCTAAAACTAGTGATTCAAAAAATAAACAAAAGGATACTAGGAGTCCAACTGAGATGCTAATAGAAATAATTCAAAATAAAGTGATAAAATTACTTATTATACAACCTATAAGGAGATACAAATACTATTATACATATAATAGAATGCATGAGCATCATAGATAATATTTTTCTTCATTAGAGAACAAAATACAAAGTCACAAAAGTAGTGGTGATCATATCATTGATACATCAACCAAATAAACCACTAACATAATGATTACCACTTCTAAAACACATTTTTAAAAAGAGAAAATATGGGCACCAAATAATAATTTAGAACAAAAATAATTGAAAATACCAAATATAGAGAAATAAAATATTAAAAAGGCATAATTAAATCAATAAAAGATTCAAAAGGCCAAGCTAGAGCAAGTAATGTTACAAAAATATCAAGATGAAAAATAAAAAGTTCCAAATCTAGTTACCAAGTGGGGAATCATAGGAATTTCCTCATATAAAAGCCCTTTTACTATTAGTGCTCATGTAAAAGGCAAGAAATTTACATATATCATGGTTATGGAATATCAAGATACAATTTTTTGTTTTATGTCATTTCTTATCTCTCTTGAAAATAAGTTCCAACATGTTGATAAAACTAATGCACATCTAATAACTATGGGATCAATCTAGTTAAGAGTTTCATTTGCTTCAAAAGAATGTTCTGTAACTTTTTAGGTTATTTAAAATCTAAATGCTTACAATATTGTGATTGGAAAATCATGTTTACACTCAATATAAGCAATGGTTGATAGAAATAATAATTTCATATCATTTCATCATCAAGGCAAGCTTACATATTTTTCCAAAAAAAAAAGTATATATTTTGTTACCATACAAACAAATAAAATTAATGAAATATCCATAAAGTCTTAGTACATATAACATATATGTCAAAAGAAAAACCAAAGGCATCATGGATTAACATTTTTGTTAAATCTAACATCACTAGAGAGAAAGAGGCACAATATATTAATCACTACATCCCCTTGATACAAGAAAAAGATACACTTCAAAAATATTCATATTGTAATACACCAAGTTCCTAATGTGGATACACCCATGAGCATCCATTGGATGAAATTACAGGTTAGTTATTTCTTTGACATATTCCCAAAATACCAAAAAAATGAAAATATATTTAGCATTTAATGTTCTATTTATTACTCAACATCTATGTGTTTACTTCTATATTAGTGGATAAAATATCATTTATTTCTATATACATGTGTTCCACACATCTTTTTGAGTATGATACAGGCATACACAAATACATAATCTATGTACTTTTATATGTTGGCACTTCACTCTACTTGTGTCATGTGCACATACGGGGCATACATTTATTTGATCATGATACATCTAGGTTATATCATTCTATGATCATTTTACATTATCATATTTGAGCTTATGTACTTACACATGACTTTATCCATGATTATATCTTTTGTAGTTTACTTAATATGATATGTACTTAATAATTTTTTCTGACATATGATCCATGGAATAGTATGATATTTTTATGTTGGTTGTTTATGATTTCATTCATGTATTTCCATGAGTGTATTGCCTCGATATTATCTTTCTTTTTTGATCATTTGAATAAGATATATTATTTGTGACCCTTATGCATTTTTTTTGCCTTTTTGACATTTGAATATGTCATTGATTGTTTTATGGATGCTTGAATATGTCATTATTTCTTTTATGAAAATTTGACTAAGTCATTTCCCTATGATTGTGTGACATTTCAACATGGTGATTGTTTGAGGTCTCCTTGGACCATTGTCTTTTGATTTAATTTTGAGTGATCTTATGTGTTTGCTTGATTACTTGTTGATCTTGTACATTTTTCATCTAGATGTTTCCATGATTGACATCATGCATATGAGGACATGCTATGATCACATTTTGCATGCTTCACTGACATATATACCTAGACACATTATTTTTATATTCTACATGGTTCATACATAGATTATACAATTATCTTATCCTTTTGAGATAAGGTGATTACTAGTTTCTACTTCCCCTCACCTCCAAGGGGGGAATATTAGTGGGTTAATTCCATAGAGGCTTGAATTACACATTATTCATTGATTTATATTTGAAATGGAGGCATGTTTTAGAAACATGTTCTCCACACTTACACTAGTTCTTAGTTTTAGATATAAAGTGGGGGCATGTTTTGGAAACATATTCTCCCCACTTTTACCAATTCCTAGTTTTATATTATAGTGGAGGAATGTTTTGGAAACATGTTATCCACACTTATATAATTTTATAAACTGGCCAAATTACATAGTTATATGATTTAGATACACATTTATGATTGAATTGTATACATTGTTACCATTACTATACACAATTTCAACATGAGACATATCTAAGGTGCATATGATGTGCAAAGATAACCTAAAATTAGTAAAATCAAATTAGCTTTTATATTTCAAACACTTGTATGGGCTATCATCACCCACCAAGTTGTAATTTTATGGATTGTATTGAGCCAATATACTATAGTAGTTGGTTTGTTTTTGGTATGGTTAAGGTGATTAAATCACTTAATCTCTCCATGTTTATACGTTGGACTTGATTACATCATCCAACCTCACCAATTTTATAGCATAATTTAACTCGGTTCATTCACACTCAATTTTTAACCAAAGTTGGGGGCATATGTCTTCAAATATCACTCTATCTCTTTAGATATATGCAATTTATATATTTTTCATTTATTCTAATCATAACTCTAATGATTAATAATGATACGTCTTTCAAAAAAAATTCCAAAAGGCAAGGTAGTTACATCGATACAAAGGTTAGTCATTAGTAAAACACTTAAGTTGGATTGAAATAGAGATAAAGTGTGTTATACACACCCATGTATGCATTTATTTTAATTTAAACTATCAATTTTATTATTAGATTAAAAAGGTGAATGTAGACACTATTTTTAAATTATATAGCACCTTAGACTTATACACTTGGAAAATAAATATCATGGATGTACCTTCATCTTATAGACATCACACTATTAAAATGATTGCATACACTATCTCTCTATATTTATTACTTATCTCTTATTTTGACCAATGTTATTATGATGACCCAAACCTTCTATTATGCTTAGAATGCTAAAAACCTACTTATTTTCTATGTTTAAATGTTTTGGACATGGACCTATTTTATAACCACTTAACACTTACATCCTAATCAGATGCCTACATCGACACAAGTGTCTAGTTCCCTAAAGTCATCCAATTTCCAAATGAAATGTATTCCTATGGTTGGCCTATGTGCTTTAATGTGATATATTCTCCAAATGTGTTTTTATAAATACAAGATGAATCCTCAGTCATTCCTCACCTAGCATATACCAAATAAATCAAAAAGTAATTTACCAAAGGCATTCTATTAAGAACTCAAGTGATCAAAGTTTCTCTATTTTCTACTATTTCCATATCAATTATAGGGACAACACATATATAGGTCTAAATTATTGAAGAAGTATCCCATGATCCACATTTTACAATTTAAAAATTAGGTCACTCTATATACTTGATTATCACACATTACATGATACACACATAATCCAATATGTAAGGGACAACTACATAAGTATGAGGCCCTCTTCAAAGTATTTAATATGTAAGAAACAGTCATTAATAGAGGGGTATTTAGGGTAATTCAACACTATGTGTCTACTAATCCATTTTTCCCATAGCTAATATGAATATGAATAACTAGGGTTTTTTATTTAACAAGGAGTGATAATCCATAACCCAAATTTGAATGTACCAGAGTGAATGTGACACAAAACCTAAAAGCATGCAGGTGGTTGCATATAGTGAATGTGACACAAAACCTAATTTTGTAGATCTACATTTATGAATGAATTTTTCAAATCCATATTATAGACTTTACATCCAAATTATGTAGCCATAGTAGAGACCATTTTGATAGTCATCATCTTGGCCATGGGAGCAATTGTATCCTTATAGTCAATGCCTTTTTTGTGAATATCCCTATTCTAAAGTCTTCCCTTATACCTATTAATGTTGCCATCTAATTTTTAGTTATTCCTAAAGATCCACTTGTAACTAATAAGCTTCTTAACTGGTGGAAGATCAACAAGATACCATAGTTTTCTTCATTAGTGACTAATATTATCTATCCATGGCCTCTTTCAAGATTTTGACTCTTAGACTTCATGAACTATTGAAGGCTCAAATGATTCTAAAATTATGATCATAATGACTAAATTCACCTCTTCATGAGACATATTACAAGTCATCAATCCTGAATTTGAAGTGTCTAGGAATGCATCTAATTTTTCATCTCATATAGTGCTAATATGCCACTTGGGTATACATTGAATAATGAGTGGTGGGGCTAGAGGAATTGACTATCATATTTAGCCTCATCCTCATTACCACTAACAATATTATAAATGTTTTAAAGTCTAATGTAGGTATCAGGAAATTATTTTAAGGGTGGATTGGACTCATCTTTATCATAAAATAAAACATCCCTGTTAATGTATATCTTCATGGCTTTTTTATCCATGAGTTAGTAGGCATTTAAATATTCACTATAGCCAAGAAAAATACATGTCAAGACTTTATTATCTATTTTTTCTCTTATTTTTAGGGTCATGAATTTTCTATTTACAACAAAAAAAAATGAAGACATGATATATAAGGTTTATTCCTAGTCCATGTTTTTTATGGTGTGATACCATCAATAGATTTGTTGGGTTCTCAATTCAACAGATAAACTATTATAAGAATTGATTCTACCTAGTATGCATGAGGCATGTTTGACTCCTCAATCATGTTACACACCATTTACATAATAGTTCCATTTCACTATTCTACAACACCATTTTGTTATGGAGTATATAGTCTAGTCAACTAATGATGAATGTCATGTTCCTTCAAAATTTTTGAGAAATATTTATTGTTGTATTCTCTCCTCAATATAGGTGGAGAACATGATGTACACAAACATATTTGTATTCCATAGTGTCTTTAAATTTTTTGAAGACTTAAAAATCTTGATCTTTAGTCTTCAATCAATATAGCCACATATTTTATGAGTAGTCATTAACAAAGAATTGAAATAAATGGAATCCATTAACACTATCACATGGGCCTAAAAAAATTGGTGTGCACTAGACCATTGAACTAGGAGCTATACATGACTTATGCTAAGAATGTGTGTGTGTGTGTGTGTGTGTGTGTGTGTGTGTGTGTGTGTGTGTTATTTTTATAGATAGAGAAATAAAACACACATAAGTATTAATTTTAGTGAGGGAAATTCTCTCACCATATTTTATTTCTTAGGGAAATAAGGTACCTAAGAATTAGTGTACACGTATTTTATAACTTAAATTTGTGGAGTCTATATCTCTTACATCAAGAGATTGGTGGTTGTTATGGACAACATCAAGCTGGATTTTTTTCCTACACTAGAAGATATTTCAAAATTTTAGGATATTCTAGGCTTGTATCTAATGAGATAAAAGTTTTTTCCATCTTGTTGATCAAATTCAAACTTGAGGTTATGATCAAGTAATTGTATTACAAATACCATATTATTTGTTATTCCCAGTATATATAAGACTTCATTTATTTTACATACATGATTTCCAAGAGAAAAATAAATTTCACCACAACCTTGGACACTATATGATGAATGATCTACGATATATATATATATATATATATATATATATGTATATATATGTATATATATATGTATATATATCTATATGTATATATATGTATATATATATGTATATATATATATATATGTATATATATATGTATATATATATATGTATATATATATATATATGTATATATATATATGTATGTATGTATATGTATGTATGTATATATATGTATATGTATATGTTAACATGATATGTTGAATGGTTTAAGGTGGTGAAAAAATCCTTACATGCATTCATATGCCTCATGGCACTGAAATCCACAAAATAAATTGTATTTAGAGGAGTGATATTATCTTTTGTCTATAAGGAAATATAAAATCCTCATTTGTAGGATCATTATCTTCAATAATGTTTCTATGTTGTTGTGGGGAAAGATATTTCTTCCAAGTACATGTGAACTTTGGCTTGTAATTCTATCATTATGGGTATTTTTTGAGGGGGGTGGGTGTGGGATTCTTGTTACTAGATGAGCCTTGTGTAAATTCATTATACCAAAAATTATATAGTTCATGGATCATATTTCCACATATTAGGCATATATTTTGAGAACGAGGTTTGTTCCCATGTTGGTTTGGCTAATTTATATACTTAGGGGATTTTTTAAAGTATTCAATATCCTTTTCCCCTTTTGATGTGATGAAATTTCATGTTATTCTTCATAGGGTATTTTTTTAAAGGCTTCATTATCCTTTTCCCCTTTTGATGTGATGTAATTTCATGATATTCTTCATAGGGGATTTTTTAAAGGTTTCATTGTCCTTTTCTCCTTTTGATGTGATGTAATTTCATGTTATTATACATCTTCATATGTTATGTGTATGGATTATTCTTGTTGAAACATATTAACTAACTTACCAAAAGTTGATTTCTTCTCTAAGATATGTAGATAAGTCATAAATATATTACAATAATGTGACAACGCTCTCATTAAAATTAGAATAAGGGAGTCACTTGAAAATTTATTTGCCAATGCTAGGAGTGAGAACCAAAATGATGTAGCATGATGGAGAAATATTTTAAAATTTTCACCTATCTTTAACATGAGACCATGAAGCTAACTTTGTAAATGAAGGATGGTATTTTTGTTCTTAGCCTCCTAGATAGTACTAAGTTTATCCCATAAATTATGGGATATAGTAGCAATTTAGATATGAGGTTGGACCTCATATAATACCCCAAACAAAATGATCAATTTCCCCTTATTTTTCACTTTGTTGAACTTCCATTGGAAATCAACATCTAAGGTATTTTGAGTGAATGTGATGTCAACAACTAGCAAGAGATATTAAAATTATAGGTGAGTCTTCACCTTTATTTTTTGTGAAAGATAGTTATCACCATGAAGTGTATATGTATTAGGCATAACAAATCTTGGTTAATTTCCAACTATTTGAACAAAAACAAATATTTGAGATGGTTTTATTCCTATTTAATTTAATATGTTTCCATTTATATATACCATCAAATTGACTTAACAAACCTCTTGATATGCTTGACTTTCATATATAACCATTTTTATGTGGAATACTCTCATCCTTTTTATATAATTGATGGTACATGAAAGATACATTAAAACATGTGAGAGAAAAGAGATATGTGGTACTTAGATAATATGTGAAAATTATTCATTCTATAAATGAAAATTACCTAGAGATAAATCATTGTATGTGGATGTAACTCACATATATAGTCATAATTTCAATATTTCAGTATTTATGTCAAATTATAGTGACAAATGGGAAATGCAGGGAAAAGTAAAAATAAAATTTCTATCTTTATTTCTCCCCAAAGATTTAGAGGATCAAAACCACATATGTCATTGTTGCAGTTATGTTAGGCATTTTATGTAGTAATTAAATGTGATGAATTTACTTGTAAATATGAACTAGAGGCTCCACATATACCAAACACTATGATTTTTAAATATGCATAGTTTTACAGATTTAAAATTTTATAGATTTACTTTTTATGCCTTTACAAAACATGAAAATAATTAAATATAAAATTTATAAGGGATATAATAAAATGGTCAAAAGAGATTATTTTTTTATGAAATCTCAAACAATGTGGTAATTTTTTAAAGTTTAAATCCTCATGGTTTGAAAATTACATAATTAATTTTTTTTAAAAGTCTAAATCCTCTTGGTTTACAAATTACACAATTATTACAAATTTTAAGGGATTATATAGACCTAAATTGCCTAGTTTTGGAAAAAAAAATTAAATTGAGAGCACGATAAGAGTCATATAAAATTTACTTAATAGGTTATGTAAGACTAAAATTTTAGGTATGCAGAGCTCTAGATATTTTTTTATGATTCTAGGCACATGTTCAAGAAAATAATTAAATAGAGAGTTTGCTATGGTTTTAGACAAATTTTTTATGTGGATTTTTACCCCTAATTGAACAATGTGGTAGAGTTTTAGCTCTTGGTTCCTTTTGATTTGATATATATTAATTAATAGCCTTATAGGATCTTTTAAGACCATTTATTTTAACAAATTTCTTAAGTTTATTTAATAAAATATTTTTCTATTAAAAAATCCAACCCTAGATTTTAATAAAAATAAAAAACTTCAAATAAAATGAATAAACATTTAATCAGTCAATTAGAGTGGACTGTGAAAGTAATTTTTAAAGCTTTTTTGAAGTGATCTATGAAAAATGGCATCCATCTTAAGTGTTTATTTGGTGATTTTTGGATGCTCCAAGATGGGTTTGTGTCAGTTATGCTTATGGATGGAGTTATTTTAAAAGGTGGCATCCCTCCTTATTTTATTATGATTTATAAATGTCTTCCTCATTTCCTTTGGATGTCCTCAAAATTTAAGGAAAAACATGTATATAAAAAAATCAAAAGCATGCATAAACACTTTGAGCTTATAACTCAACAAAAAATTACACAAGGAATGAAGAACGTTGAATAACTATGCTGATTGAATATTTAACCATTTTATTAATGGAGTGCATGAAGCTCCTCTTATATTTTTACTTTCTATGTTCACCTCTCCTTCCCAAGCCCTCTCTCTTAGAGTCTCTTGCTATGATACCAAATTTTGATAGAGAAAAATGAAATAATTTTATTCAACAATTGATTACATAAAAATACATAAGAATTTATACAAAAAAAATCATAAAAAAAGATTCATATAAATTAATACTTCAATATTATCTTGTTATAAAAACTACATGAGTTTATTAAGTATTTAACAAACTTAAAATTATAGATTATTCCTATGTGATATATTTTAATTAAGTCATTTACATAATTAGGATGGATTAGCTTAATTAATAATATAATTATTATAATAAAATCCACATACATGGCTCACATATGTGTCAAAATATCTCAATTCAAATCTCAATCCATCTCATTTGTATCATGTAAGGTGACCTAAAATTTGAACAAACTATTTATCAAGGATTGAATATCTATCATAAGCCCACTAGTATGCCCACCTTTAGAGGTGAGGGATGAAGATTATGAATCAATCATTTTAAAATAAAAGAGTTATACACATAATTTTATAAATAAACATGTAATAATGTAAAACATGTGTGTTAACATGATTAGTTATGTCATCATATAAAAATTTGATCAATCAACACATATGTAACATGTAACTCAAGTCAATGAGCATAAAAGCAACATGTAAAGTAGATATATAAATTAGACATATAATAATAATCATTACATTGATAAACCATTCAAAATATACATGATATCAATCATGACATCACACATAATAGAATAATGCTGATAGGTATCACAACACCACAAACTCAACAAATATCATAAAAATACACATATGCACATAGTGTCATGATCATGACTTACCCAAGTACTCAAGACATGATATGAATATAAATTTATTATAATCCAACATATACATCATGACCATGATATTTACTAAAGGATTATCAATGTAACTAACACACGACATGACAATACATAATTAATGCACTCATAGACACACACTAGCATGACAATACATAATTAATACACTCATAGAAACACACAAGATATTATGAAAATAAAATAAAATAAATGGATAGATATAGATCACAATATTCACATAATGAAACTCAATGTACCATATAATTTAACAAGCACCATCAATAAACAATGAAAAAATAATGTTAGTGTACACAATCAATCAACATCATCATCTACTATAGAAAAGTACAATACCTATATAATATAACACCATAAAGAGTAATTGATTTATAAGAAGTCTAAGTATATAAATATTATCAATGAAATGGTCATATAAATTAATACCAAGAAAGTATACTAAGATCCCTTAGTGTAGGCATACCCCCAATGTAGAAAAGTATCCCTTAAATATAAGGAATGCCCCATAATGTATGTCTATGTATCATATATAATATGTATTCAATTCATACCACTCATGTATACCATTAAACATATGTGTGTAGAGAATATATATGTAATATACTATGTAAAAAACATAAATCCATCATGTAACAAGTAAATCATGCCATGCATATGCATTTATGTTCAGTTATTTTATTTTTTTCAATTTTTCAATTTTTTATATTTTCAATTTTTTGAAATTGAAATATACTCATAATAATAAAAGATATCATCAATTTTATTATAACATTTTAGTCCTAGATCAATTGATGTTATTTTCTTGTCATGGGTGAGTAGTAACACATGTATCTATATCCAAATTGAAGAATTAATCATGCACTATAACATATCCATTATTATCATCATATCTCAAATGATCATGTGTATATATATAAAAAACCTTATTAACATATTAATTACTCTATACATGAAGATTATAATATGGTGTTCACTATGAAACATATAGAGTGACATGTATAACAAAATTAGGACTTGAAGACTAGGTAACATCTATTATTTACCTTGAATAAATCTATGATGTAATGGATGTTGAAACACTTGCATTTGAGGAATATTATTTTATTTTATTTGAATTTTATTTTTATAATTAACCTTTAAATGTTTTATAATAGGTTTTGGGATAGGTGGTGGAGTAAATATCTTTAACTCAATATGATATTCATACCAAATACTTAGAAATATAACCACTTAGTTGTTATTTATATACTTCACACATCAATGCACCAAAGATGGTACTGCATGATTCTTATGTATCCATGGATTTCCTAATAACATTTTTAGTGACCTCATATTGGATATATATAAAAAAAAAAAACAACATAGATTGTATGTCCCTATAATAATATTGTACACAGTCCTAGGTGTCATAGGATATTTTGTCTTATAATAAATTGAATTTTCATTATCATAGGAATAGGAAGAGTCATTTTTGGAAAGTGAAGTCAATTACCATATTATATTATTTATTTTATTACTTTTATCATTTAGATTTGAATCATGAAGACAATTTTGGCTTGAACCAAAGATTTGTCATTGTCATTCTGTCAAAAATTTATCTAGCATGTCATTGGTATTAGATCCATCTCCATGGATTTGAAAAGTTCAAAAGAATTTTTGGTCTCACCATGACCCCTAAAAATTAAAGGGGTATTTAAAAATATTATACATTATTCTAGGTGTCATAGAATAGTTTTTATTATTATAATAAGTTGAATTTCCTTTCCTGTAGGAATAAGAAGAGTCATTTTAGGAATGTGCAATGAACAACCATCATGGCTTATTTATTATATTGATTTGTTCATTTCAATTTGAATAAAAAAGATAATTTTGGCTTTCCCCAAATATTTATCATTGTCTTTTTTTCAATAATTTATTTGGCCTATCATTGGCATCAAAACCACATATTTTATATGTAAATTTTTAACACTCTCTCCTCTTTCCTAGTTGTAGGGATTGTAAATATTGTCTTAAACTCAAGTTGTTTTTAGTTGTTCAAATAATGGTATCAATTTATTAAAGCAATATTTGAGGGGGAATTATGTTATTATAAACCCTATGCATTTCTATTGTTAAATAATAAAGGCATTTTTTTAATTTCATTTATTGGGAATGACCATCTAACTGTGTGGAGTGGATACAATACAACTATCTTAGATGGAACACATTATTTAATTTTTGATATTACAACTGGTATAAGGCACTAATATATTTTCTATTTGATACATTAAACTTTCATATAAAACATTAATATTGGTATGCATGTGCAAGTGAGTTTTGAAAAGTAAGAAACATTAATACTCAAGAAACATATTTCCTTGAGGTGTTTTTGACTATTATAGAGATAAAAAAATCACATAATCATGTAGCATGGCATTCTAGTATTGAAGTTTGCAAAGAATTCCACATGGAGGTGTGAAGGTGTGAAGATTACAATTTTATTTCATTTCTAATTCCAATATTTGAATCCTTGTAAATTTATCATTTTCTAAATAATTGGAGTAAAATCCTTTATGGTCTTAGAGGTATTTTAAAAATATTTTTTGATTTAAAAATCAAAATTCCATTTTAATTATTTTTTCAAAATTTTGGAGCATTTAAACATTCATATTATAAGTAATTTTTCCACTTTCAAATAGAAATTTTGAAAAAGTGTACAATCTACACTATGAAAATTTGGTAGAATAAAAACAAAAAATTAAAAATAAATGAGAAACAAGGAGAACTACTCTTTACCCATTTATTTCTATTGAAAGGCATAAATCTGGAAATCAAGACAAAATATTTATATAGTCAAGTATAAGGTTTTATTGTTAAGATGATGTTAATGATAGTGAAAGTTCTTTTCACATGTTACATAATGATAGTGTGAATCCTTTTAATGTGCCACCTATATACTACATACCATTTTGATCTCACATGCATGAACTTCTATTTCACATACTACTAAGTATAAATAAAAAATGAGCTTCTTCCATGTATCAATGGGTATATAGGAAGGGAATGCATATAAATAAGTTCGGTGTATCAGTCTAGTGGTATATAGAAAATGGGAACATTTGGAGTGAGAAAGAACCAATTTTGGCATTTAAAAAAATCAAAAATCAAAACTCAAAAGTAAAATAATGCATTTAATCAAATCAATCATTATCATAACATTGATTGAAAAAGACAATTGGTTAGAATGGTGTCAACAAGTGGAGAAAAAAATCATCTTAAATTATATTTGGTTGGATATTTGTGATAGGGGTACACAACTAGTTAACCCAATAGGGAATGTAGAATATATTTAGACATGGAAGAATTTTTTTTGAAAGCATTGGCCTTGATGAGGGCCTGAATTGATAAATACATGTTTCATTATATTTAGGGGTGTGTTATTCCATGGGAAATATTTAATAAATTTAAATAACTATATGATTCCCAATTAGAGTTGGAATTCATTTAATTGTAGTTGAAGTTGTTCAATCTTGAGTTGAAAGATGGTAATGTGATTAGATTAAAAAATATGTGTAATCAAGCATGATGTGGATGCCATGGGTGTAAAAATAGATAGTTATATGACCACATTCATAAAATCCCCTTTTCTTAATTACTCAAAATATTTTAATTCTTTACAAGTAATCAAATAGTTTAAGACTCTCACATTTGATTAATTGGTTGAAAAGATGGTGGAAAGAGAAAAGGCCTTTGGGAAAAAATGACTTCACTAGATAAAGCGTGTGATATGTAAAGGGAAATTCTTAAAAAACATAAAATAAGGCCACATATTATAAAATTTAATAAAACAATAAGTATAAGAATAAAAAAAAAGGAAAAGATAAAAAAAATGATAATCAAGGTGGTCAAAATAAAAAATAGAATGACAAACAACACCTTTACTATAAATAGTGTGATAGAAAAAGAATCCATGAAACCCATGAATTCAAGAATACGTGGGATAAAATTGAAGCATAATGTAATAATAAAGAATAATATTCAAAGAACTAAACAAAAGAGTCAAACTCTTCTCAATTCACCAGTGAATGTGTGCTTCCCAGTTTAGATGATGAACCAAATAATGTCTCACTCAATTCATCATGGTTTGATGTTTGTGTTTTTGATATTAAAGGAAACATACATACTAATTTTCAATTTTTAGGATCCCTACCCCTTAAGAGCACAATTGATTACCTTTGTATAAGCAACTAAACATGGAATTTAACCAAAAGTAATATATAACTAGAATCAACATAGAATATGAGAGACAATACAATCTTATATTAACACTCTTCTAGAAGGAAATACAATGAAGAAACACAAACTTCCCACACCTCTAGGGTGTACCAGTAATTCTCCCTCAAGAGTTCTCTCTCTCAATTACAAAAAAAATCAACTCAAACACAGAGTTGTTATTTCAACCAGTCAGTTTCAATACTGCCAGTACACCAACCAGTAAGTGATAATCAACTCAACCATTATTGCCTACTTTCAGTACCAAGTAATCAAAGTAATCCAAGTAGATCTCCCTGATATTACTCCTTGTTGTGTTGCAGATCTCCTTTGACCTTGCTACCCCATAGATCTCCTTTGACCTTGCTCACACACACACTTGTAGATCAATTGACCTTACTTACCATGTAGATCTTCTTCCTAATCTTGCACACCTGTAGATCAACCTGGTCTTGCACACCTACAAACCTAGATCTTACACACTTGGAAGAACCCTTGTCCTTGCCTTTCCAAGTCCTTATGATTCTCCACTTGGAAGAACCCTTGTCCTTGTTCTTGACAAGTCCTTATGATCCTTTAAATTACAATATAGCCCCATGGGTCTCTTAAATAAATCCCATACAAACAATAATTAGACTTCCTAATTACAATAATTAGAAACATAGACTCAAGAATAAAATTAGTCTTTTACATGCAAACTGACTATCTATCTAAAATTAGACCAATTTTGGAAGTGCATGCAAATGCATGCACACATAGTCTGCCGACATCAATTCTTGTCTAACCGATGCTAGCTGACTCCCTAACTGATGTCAATTACTCTGCACACTGAATATGATCGACGTCAGTTGCCCTGACCAACGTCGGTTGCTTTGCAAATCAGCAACCTCATCCATTTGCATCAGTGAAGCTTTTAGCTCTACAACCTAACATAAATAAGAATTTTTTGAGGAGTTTCATGAATAAAGTTTTGGTCCAATATTCCCTACATATATATTAAGTCTACAACCATAAGGAAGATATACAATTTGATTCAAGTGTCTAGGGATTCTAGATTTCAAAATCTAAAATGTTTTATACCTTAATTAGTTGAAGAGAAACTTTTTTTATCTTGTGCTCATTTGATAACAAGGTTATTCCATCCTATTGGATAATGGTGACATCACTATCAGACATAAATGTGATAATCTAGTCATATTGACTAGAAATGAGGAAGGAAAATTACTTAAACTTAGGGGTGATCCATCAATTTCAAGGAATTATACTCATCTCATTGAAAACAAAATGTCTCAAAACATGTTGTGGCATGATAGTATTGGACATACTCACTATAAAAACATTTATGTGTTTAAAAATAATGGTGTTGCTAGTTTTTCTACCTTACAAAATTTGATGAAAAGTGTGAAGCTTCTTATATTTTGTCCAAACACGTAAGAGAACCATTTCCAAAGTCATAGTGGAAAGATGACATAAAGTTACAACTAGTTCACTTAGATTAATGTTATATTCTAATTATTTTAGTTAGTGGTCATAATTACTTCATGTTTTTCATTGATCACTACTGTATAATGACTTGGATATACTTTCTCAAAAAAAAATTTGAAGCATTCAAGACATTAAAAATGTTTCAAATGATGATTGAAAATGAAGCTCAAATCTGAATAGAAACACTTAGAATTGATAATGATGGTGAATACATTTTAAATAAATTTGAATCCTATCTTGAGAAAAATGGGATCAAACATTATCTCATAGTTCTTCACACTCCAGAATACAATGTAGTTGTAGAGAGGATGAACAATACTATGATGAGTATGGTTCATGCTATGTTATATTTCAAAGGGGTAAATATACACTTATGGGCCAAAATAGCTAAAAAAATAATATACATCTACAAAAATAACCATAAAAAATGCTTCAATGCAATACTCATTATGAGATGTGGTGTGGCCATATTCCTTCAGTGCGACATCTTTTAGTTTTAAGATCCACTTGTTACACATTGATTTTAAAAGAAAATAGGAATAATTTGGACCACAAGAGTCACAATTACATTTTCTTTGGATATTTAGAATCCTCTAAGGTTTATAAGCTATATTATGAGAAAAATAAATAATTTCTTGTCATAAGAGAAGTTGTCTTTTATGAAACCATAAAGGACAAAGGTAAAATTGATCGACAGTTGAGTCAACTTGATAAATATGCTAAATTTTATGTCTACAAGGAGAATGATTTGAATTTTCCAAATAGTGAGTGAGGGATATTAAATTGGGAATCAATTGATTATTTATTATCTCTTATACATGAGAGTGAAAATCCTCATCAAATATCAAGTAAAAATTTATCAGACAATTAACATGTGCCATAAGAACAAATGGATGAAAGTGAAGGAACTTCAGAAGATGAAATTAAAAGACCTAAACCATAGAAAAATATGCTTAAGTGGGCCACCTAGACATTGGATTATTTTAGAACTGATGAATTTAGGAAATCACTAGAAGTGCACATGCAACCACATCATAATTAGACAAGTTCGTTAAATAAATTTAAGATAATACTGAGAAACTCACCTTGAGTGATTCTCTATAAGAACTCAGTGTTGTGTTTGATTCAGAACCAACATATTTAAAAAAAGCTAAGAAGCTTGAACCTTGGAGAAAAGTAATGGAAGGTAAGTATAATACATTGGTAAAAAATGGGACTTAAAAATTGGTTAATCCTCCATTTGGCTTCAATAAAATTAGTTACAAGTGTTCTAATATATTAAATAAAAGGTTGAGCATTCACTTGAAAAATATAAAGCTAAGATTATCACAAATAGATATGCTCAAAAGGAAGGAATTGAATATAATGAAACCTTTGCACCTAAAAAGAATGGACTACAAGTCATGATTCGGGCAGCAATTTAGGCGACAATTTGGGTGACAGTTCCACCCCAATTGATGATGAAGCTTCTAGGAGCCATAACTTTTGCATCGTAGCTCCAATTGACTCATCGTTTGAACCATTGGAAAGATAAGAATGAGGAGAAAACCATGAGATGGCATGGATGTTATATTGATGATGTTTGATTCCCTAAAACCCAATGGAAGTGCCCTAGATTTTGATTTTAGTAGTGCAATCTAAAAATAGTAAGTTTCTAAAAATAGTAATTCCTCAAATTCTGTATTATTTTTAAGCATAGAAGTTGAACCAATTAATCTACCTCAAGATTGGTGACCTTAAAAATCCTCCCCCTACTTTCAAAATTGGTATAAATTAAGATGTAACCCAAAACGGGAAATCAGACATCTCTTGCAAGAGATAAACATATAGTTGTATTGCGATCTTGAGTAATAATACATCCCTTCTTAGAGAATTCATTATTACTATGTTATTTATATGTTCTTGAAATATTTATCAACTATAAATTTTGAGTTTTGGATCAGTGGTATTAGAGTGATTTGTCTTAAGAGTGGATGATCCTGAGGATGAGGTCAGGCTACAAGAAGCTTGGGTGTAAAACAATAGAGCTTCCAAACTATCCACCTTTTCACTCCAAACAACTTCAAATGGTGGATGACACCAAGAAATATGATCCTTTAAAGGAAATGGTGAATGAAGCTCCATAACATCAAAAAGCATAGATGCTACAACAATTTTCCCAAATACTTCAACAACTCCCAATGGGAAATTCTAGCTCCTCAGCTACGCTTCCTGGCTCCTCATCCATGGAACACCCTTTCAGTGCCCCGACACCCTTCAAGGTTTAGGTGAATTTTTATATTCCTAAATTTTAAGGAAAAATAAATGATGATGTAGTAGAAAATTGGTTAGATCAATTGTCTTCCTACTTCTTTGTAAACAAATTCACCGATGGAGAAAACATCACTTTTGATCTTTTGAAAGCATCATTGCTCATGGAAAACTGGTGGGAAGTGTACAAAAAAGAGGTTCATTATAGATGACATTGGCCTTGAGGTAGATCCTACCTGGGATGATTTTTTGGAAGTAGTGAAAGAAGAATACTATTCCATTAGAGCATATGATTATTTGTACATACAGTGGCAACAACTTCACCAAGGTAAGGACCAGTCTATTCAAGATTACATAGATATTTTTCGTTCTTTGTCTGAAAAATTGGGCATCCAAGAAAGTGAGAAACATAAGACTCTCATATATTGTGGTGGAATATAATGGTACATATGAGGGGAAATGGAACTCTTTAATTTGGAAACCATTGGTGAGGCATAAAAATTCATAGTGAAGATTGAGTAGAAGCATGGCAGGAAGAATATGAAGAGTCAGCCCTTAAAATGGAAAAATGATGAGGAACGTGAAACATGAGGCCAAAACTGGAAGAAAAATGAGTTTCAAGATAAGAAACCCCATAAGGGGAAGGTTGGAAATGGTTTGATTACCACAAAACTGAAACTCACTCCAAAGAAAAATGTTGAGCCATCAAGTCACTGCTTTCTGAGTCACAATACTCCACATCTACTACTTTGTCTCATACACAACCCATAGTCAAAGAGGATGAATAAGAAATTGTAGATGTTGAGACTGATACCATCATCACTTCATCATAGAACTGTGAGGAAAGGCCAGATGACAAGGAAAGATTTTTTCACTCTAAATTATGGGTAAAAGGTAAACCTTTGCATTTCATTCTTGATAGTGGGAGTCAAAAGAATTTTATCTCTACTAAAGTTGTGAAAAGTTTTAATCTATCCATGAAGCCTCATCCAAATCCATATAGTATTGGATGGTTGAGCCTAGGGAGAGACCTCTATGTCACCCATCAGTGTCTTCTTTCATATGCAATAAAACCTTTCCAAGATGAATTTTTGTGTGATGTGGTCAATCTAGATGTTTGTGATGTACTCCTTGATTAGCCATTCATGTATGAGTGACATGAAATCTATGAATCATGAACCCAAAGAATCAACCTCACTCTTGGAACATGGTGCTATAGGGTACTAAAGGTAGCACCTCCCATATCTATCTCCCTAATCAGTGCTAAGTAATGTAAGAGATTGGTGGAGAAGACAAAGCATTTTGTTCTCATGGTGGTCAAACCACAGAAACCCAAGAAGGCCGATGTTTTAGTCCTAACTACACAATTAACATAACAATAAAAGTAGATAAGAAGAATCATAGGAGAATATGATGACTTATTCAAGTCACCCATAGGAGTTTCACTACATTTCTAGGTAAAACATTCTATCGATTTGATCCCAGGATCACCTTTGCCTAACAATCTTGTGTATCATAGATCATTTTTGGAAAATGATGAGATAAAGAGATAAATTCAAGAATTGATCCAAAAGGGTCAGATAAGGCCAAGCACTTCACCCTATGGTAGCCCAATTATCTTGGCACCAAAGAAAGATGGAACATGGAGGCTTTGCATTAACTACCGAGCCCTAAATAAAATCACTGTGAAGAATTGATACCCTCTCCCTAGGATTAATGACGTACTAGAATAGCTCCATGGTGTGAAGTTCTTCACTAAAATTGATCTTAAATTTAGCTATCACTAAATTCCCATTGATCCCACCGATGTCTCGAAGACTGCATTCAAATCTAAAGAGGGCCTCTTTGAATGGTTAGTTATGCCTTTTGGCTTAACTAATGCACTTACAACCTTCATGAGGATGATGGATGACATCCTGTGACCCTTCACCAACTCATTTGTGGTTGTCTACCTAGATGACATACTCATCTACAATAGAATGTGGGAGGAACAGTTGTAACTTGTTTGTACAGTGCTTCAAACTCTTTGGGAGCACAAGTTGTATGTAAATCTTAACAAATGCACATTCAGGATGACAATAATTTAGTACCTCAAGTACATTATGAATGAAGGAGTCCATTTTGATCTAGAAAATATTTGGGCTATTCAAGAATGGCCCACACCAATGACCCTCACTAAACTTCACATCTTCTTGGGTCTTGCAAATTTCTATTACAGGTTTGTTTTTGGATTTTCACATGTTACTTGGTCACCAACCCAAGTGACTAAAGGAGGAGTTAAAGATACATTTCAAAGGGGATGAAATACAATAAAGGGAATTTGAGAATTTTAAGAATAGACTTTACTTAACCCTTGTTCTTACCTTGCCATATTTGCATCAACCTTTTGATTTGATGATAGATGCATCTGAATATGCCATGGGAGCTGTCATCATGCAACATGGCCATCCTATTACATAGTATAGTATAACTTTCATTGATACAATCAAGAAATATCTCACATATGATAAGGAGCTCTATGCCACTGTGCAATCCTACAAACAATGGAAAAACTACATCTTGGGAAAAGAGACGGTCATCCACATTGATCATAGACCATTAGAATTCATCCAAACACAAAGCAAACTATGAAATGAGAGGCACTAAAAGTGGGCCACATATCTTCAAAAATTCCATATAATAATCAAACACAAAAAGGGGAGCTCAAATATAGCTATAAATTATCTAATCCATCCACCAATTACTGCACTCACAATAGTTCTTGACTTGTGCAGACATGAGACTGCCACTTGGGGTGCTCTGTATGAGGTAGATCCTACCTTTGCTGATACATATCAGGTGCTTCAAAAAGGTAAACATGTTTCTAATTTCTATTTTTAAGATAATGTCTTCTATCATATGGGGCACATCTGTGTTCTAGTTGTAGAGCAACAAAAGATGATATGGGAAGCACATTTTAGTAGGATATCTAGACACATTGGTATAGAGAGGACATTGGCAGTTCTTCAAAAACACTGCTACTAGCCCCATATGTAAAAGGATGTGGAAATATATCTCAAATGTTTAACCCCATGTGCAATATCCATGCCAACAAATAAGAAGCAAGGATTGTACATGCCATTGCCAGAACCAACCAGGCCTTGGGAATCTATCTCAATGGATTTTCTCTTAGGTTTGCCCACTTCAAAACATGGTAAGGACTGTATTTTTGTGGTAGTTGATTGTTTTTTAAAAATGGCTATCATGATTGCTTGTAAGAAAAATATATCTACTGAAGAAACTGCTCAACTATATTTTAGTCATGTATGGCTCCATTTTGGTCTCCCCAAGTCCATTGTCTTAGATCGAGATAGCAGGTTCTTGAGCATCTTCTAGTCTACTCTATGGAAGATGATGGATACCAAGCTAATGAAGTTTATAGCCTTCCATCCATAGAATGATGTTTAGACAGAGGTGGTGAACTGCTTGATTGTTCACATGATTTAGATGCATCAATCCAAACATTTAAGAACATGGGATGAGGGGATTCTTTTCATATAACAAGGATACAACCAGGTCCTACACAACTTGACCAAGCACAGTCCATTCCAAGTATGCTTTAGGTTCTAACCCATGGCACCAATTGATATAGATATTGCATTTTCCACCTTGGAATACACACCTCATGGAAGATCTGAGGTAGCAAAAGCAACAAAGTTCATTGAACAAATGCAACAAATCCAACAACAATTTCATGACATCCTAGAGAAGATGAATCAAAAGTATAAGCAATACCATGACAAACATAAGATTGCACACCATTTTGTTGTGGGTGATAAGGTTTGGTTGTGACTTCAAAAGGAATTAATTTTAGGACTACGTAGAAAAATTTGGCCTCTATGATATGGTCCCTACACCATCACCGGAAAAGTTGGAGGAAATGCTTTTGAGTTGAACCTACTAACCTACCT
Source organism: Torreya grandis (assembly GCA_037957365.1). Lineage (NCBI taxonomy): Eukaryota > Viridiplantae > Streptophyta > Pinopsida > Cupressales > Taxaceae > Torreya > Torreya grandis. Next base: position 952,170 of record JARHVA010005928.1, read on the forward strand.
TGGTCTGCATCCAATATTCAATATGGAGCTCCTCAAAACATATAATCCACCTCTATTGGACACTTTAATCATAATAGAACAACATTAAATTAATTATCTTGATCCAAAGAGTTTTTTTTCCAGTGGAGGAGGATCAAATTGTGGACACCTAGATGAAGACAACAAGAGGATGCTCTATTCTGCTTTAGCGAGTGGTCAAGAGGGGCCAACTTAGCCACCAAGGTGAGTGGCTCATAGAGAATAAAATCAATACACAAATACCACACCTAATGAGTAACATTGATGTAATGGGGACCAATTATTTTCAAGGAGGGAGGAATGATTGGGGTAGTTATTTAGGTGACAATTCGGGTGACAGTTCCACCCCAATTGATGACGAAACTTTTGGGAGCCATAACTTTTACACTGTAGCTCCAATTGACTCACCGTTTGAATCATTGGAAAGATAAGAATGATGATAACATCGTGAAATGGAATTTATATTTTATTTATTAATTTTTACCCCATAAAACCAAATGAAAGTGCCCCAAATTTCAATTTTAGTAGTGCAGTCTAAAAATAGTAAGTTTCTAAAAGTAGTCATTCCTCAAATTTTGTATTATTTTTAAGCATGGAAGTTGAACCAACTAATATCCCTCAATATTTTTGACCTTTCACATCCTCCACCTATAGTCAAAATAGGTATAAATGATGATGTAACTTGAAATGGGAAATTAGACATCTCTTCCCAGAGATAAGCATATAGTTGTATTGCGATCTTTAGTAATAATACATCTCTTCTCAGAGAATTCATTATTACTATGTTATTTCTATGTTCTTTAAATATTTATCAACTAAAACTTATAATTTTTGGATCAGTGGTATCATAATGGTTTGTCTTGAGAGTGTATGATCTCAAGGACGAGGTCAAGCTACAAGAAGCTTGGGTGGAAAACAACAGAGCTTCCAAACTATCTACCTATTTTCTCCAAATGATTCAAAATGGTGGATGACACTGAGACATCTGATACTTTCAAGGAAATGGTGAATGAATCCCTCTAATGGAAATAAGCATAGATGATGTAATAATTTTCCCAATTTTTTTAATAACTCCTAATGGTAAATTTTGGCTCCTTAGCTACACTTCCTGGCTCCTCATCCATGGAACGCCCTTTCAGTGCCCCAATACCCTTCAAGGTTTAGGTGAATTTTGATATTCCTAAATTTGAAGGAAAAATCAATGTTGATGTAGTAGAAAATTGGTTAGATCAATTGTCTTTATATTTCTCTATAAACAAATTCATTGATGGAGAAAAGATCACTTTTACTCTTTTGAAAGCATAATTGCCCATGAAAAGCTGGTGGGAAGTGTACAAAAAAGAGGTTCAATATAGATGATATTGGCCTTAAGGTAGAGCCTACTTGGGATAATTTTTTGGAAGTAGTGAAAGAATAATATTATCCCATTGGAGTATATGATGATTTATACATACAGTGGCAACAACATCACCAAGGTAAGGACCAATCTGTTCAAGATTACACAGATATTTTTCATTCTTTGTCTACAAGATTAGGCATCCAAGACAGTAAGAAACATAAGACTCTCAAATAACATGGTGGACTATAATGGTACATATGGGGGGAAGTGGAACTCTTTAATTTGGAAACCCTCAGTGAGGCATACAAATTCACAGTAAAGATTGAGCAGATGTATGTCAGGAAGAATATGAAGAGTCAGCCCTCAAAATGGAAAAATGATAAGGAAGGTCAAACATGTGGTCAAAATTGGAAGCACAAGGATTTTAAAGATAATAAACCCCATAAGGGTAAGGATAGAAAATGGTTTGATTACCAAAAAACTATAACTCACTCCAAAGAAGAATGTCGAGCCATCAAGTCACTACTTTCTGAGTCATAGTACTCGACATCTACTATTCTATCTCATACACAACCCACAGTCGAAGAGGATGAAGAATAAATTATAGATGATGAGCTTGACACCATCATCACTTCATCAAAGACCAATGAGGAAAGGCCATATGATAAGAAAATATTGTTTCACTCTAAATTATGGGTAAAAGGTAGGCCTTTGTATTTCAATCTTGATAGTGGGAGTCAAAAGAATTTTATCTCTGCTAAAGTTGTGAAAATTTTAAATCTATCCATGAAGCCTCATCCAAAGCCATATAGTATTGGATGGTTGAGTCTAAGGAGAGACCTCCATGTCACCCATCAATGTCTTCTTTCATATGTAATAAAACCTTTCCAAGATGAAGTCTTGTGTGATGTGGTCAATCTAGATGTTTGTGATGTACTCCTTGGTCATTTGTTCATGTATGAGTGACATGGCATCTATGAATCATGAACCCAAAGAGTCAACCTCACTCTTGGAAAATGGTGATATAGGGTATAAGAGGTACCACCTCCCACATCTATCTCCTTGATCAGTGCTAAGCAATGTAAGAGATTGGTGGAGAAGACAAAGCAATTTGTTCTCATGGTGGTCAAACCATAGAAACCCAAGAAGGCCGATGTTGTAGTCCTGACTACACAATCAACATAAAAACAAAAGTAGATAAGAAGAATCATAGGAGAATATGATGACTTATTCAAGTCACCCATAGGAGTTCCACTACATTTCTAGGTAAAACATTCTATCGATTTGATCCCAAGATCACCTTTGCCTAATAGTCCTGTGTATCATAGATCATTTTTGGAAAATGATGAGATAAAGAGATAGATTCAAGAATTTATCCAAAAGGGTCACATCAGGCCAAGCTCTTCTCCTTGTGGCATCCCAATTATCTTGGCACCAAAGAAAGATGGAATATGGAGGCTTTGCATTAATTACCAAGCCTTAGATAAAATCACTATGAAAAATCACTACCCTCTCCCTAGGATTGATAACCTACTGGACCAACTCCGTGGTGTGAATTTCTTCACCAAAATTTATCTCAAATCTAGCTATCACCAAATTCTCATCAATCCCACTGATGTCTAGAAGATTGCATTCAAATCTAAGGAAGGGCTCTTTGAATGGTTGGTTTTGCCTTTTGCCTTAACTAATGCACCTACAACCTTCATGAGGATGATGGATGACTTCCTACAACCCTTCACTGAATCATTTGTGGTTATCTACCTAGATGACATACTCATCTACATTAGAATGTGAGAGGAACATTTGCAACATGTTTGAAAGGTGCTTCAAACTCTTTAAGAACACAAGTTGTATGCATATCTTGACAAATACACATTTAGGATGACAACAATTTAGTACCTCAAGTACGCTGTGAATGAGGAAGGGGTCCATGTTGATCTATAAAATATTTGGTTTTTTTGAGAATGGCCCACACTAAGGACCCTCATATAACTTCACAGCTTCTTGGGTCTTGCAAATTTTTATCCAAAGTTTGTTCTTAGATTTTCACATGTTGCTTGGTCACTAACTCAAGTGAGTAAAGGAGGAGTTAAAGCTACATTTTAGTGGGGTGAAATACAATAAAGGGAATTTAAGAATTTGAAGAATAGAATTTGCTTATCCCTTATTCTTTCCTTGTCGTATTTGCATCAACCTTTTGAATTGATGATAGATGCATCTGAATATGCCATGGGAGTGGTCATCATGAAACATGGCCATCTTGTTACATATCATAGTGAAAATTTTACTGTTATAGTCAAGAAATATCTAACATATGATAAGGAGATCTATGCCATTGTGTAAGCCTACAAACAATGGAACCACTATATCTTGGGAAAAGAGACGGTCATCCACATTGACCACAGACCATTGGAATTCATCCAGACACAGAGCAAACTATGAAATGAGAGGCACCAAAAGTGGGCCACATATATTCATCAATTACATATAATAATCAAACACATAAAGGGGAGCTTAAATACAACTATAGATTGTCTGAGCCATCCACCAATTATTACACTCACGATAGTTCTTGACTTGTGCAGACATGAGACTGCCACTTGTGGTGCTCTGTATGAAGTAGATCCTACCTTTGTTGATACATATTAGGTACCTCAAAAAGGTAAACATGTTTCTAATTTATATTTTCAAGATAATGTTCTCTATCATATAGGGTACATCTATGTTCCATATGCAGAGCAATAAAAGATGATATGGGAAGCACATTTTAGTAGGACAGCTAGACACTTTGGTATAGAGAAGACATTAGTAGTTCTTCAAAAACACTTATACTAGCCCCATATGTGAAAGGATGTGGAAATATATCTCAAATATATCACCCCATGTGTGATATCTAAGCCAACAAATAAGAATCAAGGATTGTACATGCCATTTCCATAACTAACCAGGCCTTGGGAATCTGTCTCAATGGATTTTCTCTTAGGTTTTCCCACTTCAAAACATGGTAAGGACTATATTTTTGTGGTAGTTAATCATTTTTAAAAATGGCTATTATGATTGCTTGTAAGAAAAATATATCTATTGAAGAAACTTCTCAAATATATTTTAGTCATGTATGACTCCATTTTGGTCTCGCCAAGTCCATTGTCTCAGATCGAGATAGCAGGTTCTTGAGCATCTTCTAGTCCACTCTATGGAAGATGATGGATACCAAGCTGATGAAGTGCATAGCCTTCCATCCATAGACTAATGGTAGGACAAAGGTGGTGAACCACTTGATTGTTCACATGATTTGGATGTATCACTCCAAACATCCATGAACATGGGATGAGGGGCTTCTTTTCATACAATATGGATACAATCAGGCCCTTCACAACTTGACCAAGTATAGTCCATTTCAAGTATTCTTAAGCTTTAAATCCATGGCACTAATTGATATATATATATATATATATATATATATATATATATATATATATATATATATTACATTCTCCACCATGGAATACACACCTCATGTAATATCTGAGGTAGTAAAAGCAACAAATTTCATTAAACAAATGCAACACATCTAACAACAAATTAATGACATCCTGGAGAAGATGAATCAAAAGTATAAGTAATGCGATGACAAACATAGGATTGCACACCATTTTATTTTGGGTGATAAGGTTTTTTTATGGCTTCAAAAGGAATGACTTACAGGCCCACATAAAAAAAATTGGCCTCTGTGATATGGTCCCTACACCATCTCTAGAAAAGTTAGAGAAAATGCTTTTGAGTTGAACCTACCAGCCTACCTTGGTCTACATCCAATAGTCAATGTGGAGCTCCTCAAACCATATCATCCACCTCTATTAGACACTTTATTCATCATAGAACAACTTGATATTGATGATATTGATCCAAAAAGTTTTTCTCCAGTGGAGGAGGATCAGATTGTGGAAACCTAGATGAAGACAACAAGAGGATGCTCTATTCTACTTTATCAAGTGGTTAAAAGGGGCTAGCTTAGCCACCAAGGTGAGTGGATCATAGAGAATCAAATCAAGACACAACTACCCTACTTAATGATTAATATTGACATAATGGGGACCATTTATTTTGAAGGAGGAAGGAATGATTTGGGCAGCAATTTATGTGATAATTTAGGTGATAGTTCCACCCCAATTGATGATGAAACTTCTGGGAGCCATAACTTTTTTACCGTAGCTCCAATTGCCTCACCGTTTGAACCATTGGAAAGATAAGAAAGAGGAGAAAAAAATGATATGGAATTAATATTATTTAAATGAAGGTTGAATCCATAAAACCCAATGGAAGTGCCCCAAATTTTAATTTTAGTACTGCATTCTAAAAATAGTAAGTTTTTAAAAATAGTAGTTCCTTGAATTCTGTATTATTTTTAAGCTTGGAAGTCAAACCACTTAATCTAACTTGATATTTTTGACCTTCCACATCCTCCCCATACTTTCAAAATAGGTATAAATGAATATGTAACATATAATGAGAAAACAAACATCTCTGCCTAGAGATAAGTATATAGTTGTATTGTGATCTTGAGTAATAATACATCTCTTCTCAGAGATTTCATTGTTACTATGTTATTTATTTGTTATTGAAATATTTATGAACCAATACTTCTAAGTTTTATATTAGTGGTGTTAGAGTGGTTTATCTTGAGAGTGTATGACCCCAAGGATGAGGTCAGGCTATAAGAAGCTTGGGTGGAAAACAACAGAGCTTCCAAACTATCCACATGTTCACTCCAAATGACTTCAAATGGTAGATGACACTGAGACATCTAATCCTTTCAAGGAAATGGTGAATGAAGCCCTCCAATGGAAATAAGCATAAATGTTACAACAATTTTCCCAGATTCCTCAACAACCCCTGATGGGAAATTTTGGCTCCTCAGCTACACTTCTTGGCTCCTCATCCATGGAATGCCCTTTTAGTGCCCCAACACCCTTCAAGGTTTAGGTGAGTTTTGATATTCCTAAATTTTAAGGAAAAATCAATGCTAATGTAGTATAAAATTAGTAAGATCAATTGTCTTCTTACTTCTCTATAAACAAATTCACTAATGGAGAAAAGCTCACTTTTGCTCTTTTAAAAGTATCATTACCCATGAAAAACTAGTGGGAAGTGTAAAAAAAATAGTTAGTATAGATGATATTGGCATTGAAGTGGAGCCTACCTAGGATGATTTTTTAGAAGTAGTGAAAGAAGAATACTATCCCATTGGAGCATATGATGATCTGTACATACAGTGGCAACAACTTCACCAAGGTAAGGACTAATCTATTCAAGATTACATAGATATTTTTCATTCTTTCTCTACAATATTGGGCATCTAAGAAAGTGATAAACATAATAATCTCAAATATTGTGGTAGACTACAATGGTACATATGAGGGGAAATGGAACTCTTCAATTTGGAAACCCTTGGTGAGACATACAAATTCATAGTGAAGATTGAGTAGAAGCATGGCAGGAAGAATATGAAGATTCAACCCTTAAAATGGAAAAATGACAAGGAAGGTCAAACATGAGGCCAAAATTGGAAGCAAAAGGAGTTTCAAGATAAGAAACCCCAAAAAAGGAAGGCTATAAAATGGTGTGATTACCACAAAATTAGAACTCACTCCAAAGAATAATGTTGAGCCATCAAGTCACTACTTTTTGAGTCACAATACTTGACATATACTACTCTGTCTCATACACAACCCACAATCAAAGAGGATGAAGAAGATATTGTAGACGCTAAGCTTGAGACCATCATCACTTCATCATAGACACGTGAGGAAAGGCCAAATGACAAGGAAAGATTGTTTCACTCCAAATTATGGGTAAAAGGTAAGCATTTACATTTCATTCTTGATAGTGGGAGTCAAAAAAATTTAATCTCTACTAAAGTTGTGAAAATTCTAAATCTATCCATGAAGCCTCATCCAAAGCCATATATTATTGGATGGTTGAACCCAGGGAGAGACCTCCGTGTCACCCATCACTGTCTTATTTCATATGCAATAAAACATTTCCAAGATGAAGTCTTGTGTGATGTGGTCAATCTAGATGTTTGTGATGTACTCCTTAGTTAGCCATTCATATATGAGCAACATGGAATCTATGAATCAAGAACCCAAAGAATCATCCTCACTCTTGGAACATGGTGCTATAGGGTACCAGAGGTACCACCTCCCACATCTATCTCTCTGATCAGTGCTAAGTAATGTAAGAGATTGGTGGAGAAGACAAAGCAATTTGTTCTCATGGTGGTTAAACCAAAAAAACTCAAGAAGGCTGATGTTGTAGTCCTAACTACACAATCAACACAATAACAAAATCATATAGCAAGAATCATAAGAGAGTATGATGAATTATTCAAGTCAGCCATAGGAGTTCCACTACACTACCAAGTAAAACATTCTATCAATTTGATCTCAGGATCACCTTTGCCTAATAGTCCTATGTATCAAAAAACATTTTAGAGAATGATGAGATAAAGAGATAGATTCAAGAATTTATTCAAAAGGGTCACATTAGGCCAAGATCTTCACCTTGTGGTAACCCAATTATCTTGTCACTAGAGAAAGATGGAACATGGAGGCTTTGCATTGACTACCAAGCCCTAAATAAAGTCACTATGAAGAATCGATACCCTCTCCCTAGGATTGATGACCCACTAGACCAACTCCATGGTGAAAAGTTCTTCACCAAAATTGATCTCAAATTTGGCTATCACAAAATTCCCATCAATCCCATCGATGTCTAGAAGATTCTGAGCCATCCACCAACTACTGCACTCATAATAGGTTTTGACTTGTGTAGACATGAGACTACTAGTTGGGGTGCTCTATATGAAGTAAATCCTACCTTTATTGATACATATTAGGTGCTTCAAAAAGGTAAACATGTTTCTAGTTTATATTTTCAAGATAATGTCCTTTGTCATATGGGGCACATCTGTGTTCCAACTATAGAGCAACATAAGATGATATGGGAAGCACATTTCAGTAGGATAGCTAGACACTTTGGTATAGAGAAGACATTGGTAGTTCTTAAAAAACACTTCTACAAGCCATATATGTGAAAGGATGTGGAAAGATATCTCAAATATTACACCCCATGTGCGATAGCCAAGCCAACAAATAAGAAGTAAGGATTGTACATGCCATTTCCAGAACCAACTAGGACTTGGGAATCTATCTCAATGGATTTTCTTTCAGGTTTGCCCACTTCAAAACATGGTAAGGACTATATTTTTATGGTAGTTGATCATTTTTCAAAAATGGCTATCATGATTTCTTGTAAGAAAAATATATCTACTTAAAAAAACTGCTCAACTATATTTTAGTCACGTATGGCTCGAATTTGGTCTCCCCAAGTCCATTATCTCAGATCAAGATAGCAGGTTCCTGAGCATCTTCTGGTCCACTCTATGGAAGATGATGGATACCAAGCTGATAAAGTCCATAGCCTTCTATCCATAGATTGATGGTTAGACAAAGGTGGTGAACCACTTGATTGTTCACATGATTTGGGTGTATCACTCTAAACATCCATGAACATGGGATGAGGGGCTTCTTTTCATACAACATGGATACAATCAGGCCCTGCATAGCTCGACTAAGCACAATCCATTCCAAGTATTCTTTGGCTTCCAACCCATGGCACCAATTGATATAGCTATTCCATTCTCTACCATGGAATACATACCTCATGGAAGATTTGAGGTATTAACAGTAACAAAGTTCATTGAACAAATACAACAAATCCAAGAACAAGTTGATGACATCCTAGAGAAGATGAATCAAAAGTATAAGCAATGCCATGACAAACATAGGATTACACACCATTTTATTATGGGTGATAAGGTTTGGTTATGGCTTCAGAAGGAATGACTTGTAGGCCCATACAAAAAAAATTAGCCTTTATAATATGGTCCCTACACCATCACTAGAAAAGTTGGAGAAAATGCTTTTGAGTTGAACCTACCAACCTACCTTGGTCTGAATGTAATATTCAATTTGGAGCTCCTCAAACCATATTATAAACCTCTATTAGACACTTTAGTTATCATAGAACAAAATGACATTGATGATCTTGATCCACAAAGTTTTGCTCTAGTGGAGGAGGATCAGATTGTGGACACCTAGATGAAGACAACAAGAGGATGCTCTATTTCACTTTATTGAGTGGTCAAAAGGGGCTAGCTTAGCCACCAAGGTGAGTGGATCATGAAGAATCAAATTAAGACACAATTGCCACACCTGATAAGTAACATTGATGAAATGGGTACCATTGCTTTTCAAGGAGGGAGGAATGATCTGGGCAGCAATTTAGGTGACAATTTGGGCGACAGTTCCACCCCAATTGATGACAGAACTTTTGGGAGCCATAACTTTTACACCATAGCTCCAATTGAATCACTGTTTGAACTATTGGAAAGCTAAGAATGAGGAGAAAAATGTGAGATGGCATTGAGATTTTATTAATGAATTTTGGACCCATAAAATCCAATGAAAGTTCCCCAAATTTTAATTTTAGTAGTGCAATCTAAAAATAGTAAGTTTTAAAAAATAGTAATTCCTCAAATTTTGTATTATTTTTAAGCATGGAAGTCAAACCCCTTAATCTCCCTCAAGATTTATGACCTTCCACATCCTCCCCCTACTTTCAAAATAGGTATAAATGAATATGTAACCTGAAATGGGAAATCAGACATCTCTTCCCAGAGATAAGCATATAGTTGTATTGCTATTTTGAGTAATAATATAGCTCTTCTCAGAGAATTCATTATTACTGTGTTATTTCTATGTTCTTGAAATATTTATCAACTAGAACTTATACAATTTGGATCATTAGTATTAGAGTGGTTTGTCTTGAGAGTGTATGATCCTGAGGATGAGGTCAGGCTACAAGAAACTTGGGTAAAAAACAATAAAGCTTCCAAAATATCCATCTGCTTGCTCCAAATGACTTCAAATGTTGGATGACACGAAGACATTTGATCAAATAAAATCATGTTGGCTCTTGCAGCTCACAATAGATGGAAAGTTCACCAAATAGATGTCAATTTTTTTTCTAAATGGTGACCTCAATAAAAAAAGTGTACATGGCATAAACCAAAGTTTTTTTTTGGTAAATGGTCAAGAAAATAAGGTGTGAAAACTTGAAAAATCATTATATGATTTAAAAAATCCCCTTGATCATAGTATGATAAACTAGTTTAGCACCTCATGAACATGAACTTCAAATATTTTGAGTTTGGAGATACAAATATTTTTGTTAAAATAGTTGAAAAAATAGTTTTATTTGTCATGGGTGTATGCTAATTATCTACTCATCTGACATAACAATGAATATTACACTACCAAGTTAAAATTAGAGTTGATGAAAAGATTTAAAATAACTGATTTAGGTTATATTCATTACTATTTGTGTATTGAAGTAATTAAATAACTAAAGTATATATTAATCACACAATGAAATTAAAATAGTGACATTTTGAGCATGATCATAATGGAAGATTGTAATCCTCTTAGCATGCTCATGGAACATAATCTAAAATTGACATAAGAAGATACAATAGATTTGGTTGTTGCCACTAAATACAAATAACTCATTGGAAGTCTGATTTATGTGACCACAATAAGACCAAATATATACTTTTTTGGTGTTCTTTAAATAGTCATGCAATAACCTAGAGATAGTCATTGGTTATTAGCAAAAATAGTCCTTCAATATTTCAAATAAACATATAATGTTGGTCTCAAATACTCTAGAGTAAGATACTTTAAACTATTTAGATATTTAAATTCTAACTATGCTAGTGATCATGAATATGGGAAAATCACTATGGGGTTTTTGATCAATTTAGGAACAAAAGTTGTTAGTTTGAAATACAAGAAGTAATCATTGTTGGTAATTTATTCAACAGAAGTGGAGTATATAGATAATTTAGAGGCAAGTAAAGATATTTTGTGGCTTATAAGGGTTCTTTAAGATTTTTAGGAATAATAAGTCTCATCAACATTTCTCATGGTTGGCAACACTTTCAAAATTTAATTGGAAAATAATCTAGTCTTTCAAGACCAAACCAAGCATATCCATACTAAATTTCATTCAATTTAGGACTATGTGAAATATGACACTATTAAGTTGAAATAGTGCTTTATGACATAGTAACCAACAAACATCATGAAAAAAGTCTTTGGATGAGAAAAAATTGAAAAATTCATAAAAATGCTTGGTCTTACCATGACCCATGAAAATTAACCGGGGGGGGGGGGGGGGTGTAACAATATTATACATAATCCTATGTGTCAAAGGATAGTTATTATTATTATTATTATTATTATTATTATTATTATTATAAGTTGAATTTCCATTTTGTACAAATAGGAAGAGTAATTTTTGGAATGTGAAGTGAAAACCATATTAGATTATTTATTTCATTAATTTAATAATTTCAATTTGAATTGTGAAGATAATTTTGGATTGCACCAAATATTCCTCATTATCATTCCATAAATAATTTATTTTTCCTATCAAGCCCTACCATAAGTAGTAAAATAATTATTCAAAGAGGGGTTTCTATCTTTCCATTGAATAATTTCAATTTATTTGTTGTATAAATAAAATCCCCTTGTGTCTATGCTATATTAGTAAGCAATGTCATACTATGAACATTTTAACTTCACCTAATATCCACCATAACACTATGTATAGGATGTGAGTCAATATAAGCACTCATAAAAAATGGTGCATTGATATAATCAAAATCAACAATCTAATACTCATCAAATGTGATATTTGGTCTCTATATAAATGTGATTTAAAGTGTAACAACAATTTTATCTAAAATATGGGCTCATTCTAGGAATCAGGAGTGGGAGTAGTCTATGGTTTTTTCCTACCCCTATTTTTTTGAACTATTTAATCCCTATGATACCTTGATTTCTCTATAAATTATCACCCTTAGCTTGATAAATATTAAAGGATAGACTTATGCTAGTAAGGAGTCAATTTTTTTGGTTGGCTCTCCTAAAGCATTTGCTTTGATCAGTGGGTTGTTACAATTGTTCTTCTACCTCTGATTTTATGATTGGCACTTCAACTCATTCCATGCCTTCTTGAGGAGAGGGAATGTTCAAGTTTTGATATTGATGTTTTTTGAGAGGTAGTTTCTTTTCTACATTCAATTCTAGGCCTCTATATGCATTAGATCTAGAGGTCCTTATAGTTTAGTTATTTTTAGTGCTCATTGTTTCAAAGGTATATCTATTTAGTGAGTTCTTTTTAAACTAGAACTTAAATTATGTGTAGATATATATGTCCTGGCCTATGTGGATTTGTTTTGATGTTCTATTAGTTCTTTTTGAACTAGAACTTTGACCAAGTCTGAATGGTGAAAGAAAGGACTAAGGGAACTTTGAGTTAAAATATTTTCTCTTAGTTTTAAGTATTTTTATTATGGGGAGCATGTTCTATGTTCAAGATTGAGGAACCTTGATAAAACTCTTTGAGGTTGTGTGGATCCAATTTTGGGTCCTAGTTAAAAACTTGTCCCATGTCTCGGTTCATTTCTCTAATGTAGGTCTATTTTATTAAAGGTTTTATCCTCCAATAAGCTTGATCCTTGTCTAATGAGTTTTATTTGATCTTCTATTATTTGGGCTTATTTACTTGGCTCATTTATTTTGTGAGTTACAATAGGGTTACTTTGTAGCATACCTAGTTGTAAATTTTGACTTATTTGGTCATGTCTGCTTATTCTTTCTCTAGGGTTTAGGTTCTTAGTTAAAAAATAAACACATTTGTTACCAATAATAATAATAAAATGTCTAAAGGATGAGATTCCTTAGTTATATAAATATAAAAATTAGGATAAGGACATGTTTTGTAAGTCATATGCATCTGATGATTAGTCTTGGTTTATTTTTCAAATGATTTGGAAAAGGATCATGAAAGATATTAAACTTTAATTTTTCACTAGGCTGTGTCACTTAATCATTCATAAATGGGATAACATAATTGACCTTAATAACATTTTCATCAATTAAATCATGTATCTTATTCTGAATATAAATCATCTATTTTTATAGTGTCTCTCTAATCCATGATAATATATTAAGAATTGATATTGAACCCATTAGATTGTGCCTTATTCATATCAACCTCCTTTTACAGATGGAGAGATATGATATTTTTCTCAAGTTTCATGTATAATATATTATGAGGAGTTTTGAACAACCATATAAACTACCTTCTTTGCAAAGATGATAAAACCAATTAATTATTAGATTGTGGCATTGCATTGATTATTTGTTTAGCTTCATTGTTAAGATTATTTGATTGTGATTTTAAATTTGGTTTTATCTAAAATTTTACACTAAAATATGTTGGACGATTGGATCCATACTTTATTTTATTTATTTTAAGGAGATTAAATTCATGGCATTTAATTTTATGGCATAAGTTATTGAAATATTAGAAGTGTTTGAACATGATATACTCATGCAATGGATAAATCAATATTTTATTTAACAATTCTTTCTACTCATTATCAACCATAGGATTTCTCACTTAAAGTGCATTGTCTTGTATCAAATAACATAATCAATGATGGCCTCATTAGGTGCTTTATGTTTTAAAATTTAAGAAATGGAAAATTTTTCATTGATGTTGATATGAATGTTTACTAATAACTAATTATCCAAAGGATCAAAGGCATAGACTAATTGGGAAGAGAGCTCATATAAATATTTCAAATCATAGTCCTTAATACTCCTTGGAAACAACTTAGTCAATAAATTATAATTCAATGAATAATATAAACATGATACATGAAAGGATATAAGGTGTTTCTCTAGATCACCTTTACCATCTTATAATGTAATCTCAAACATAATAAATATTCTAGGTAATAGATAAAAAAATATCTAAGGGAAACTAGTTGTGTAATAATGTTTGAGAATCAATTAAATGGCCCAATATAGAATAAAATTATCCAAATTATAAAACCTTATCTTGATTATCCATAATAATTTTATCTAGGGTTTGATAAGTAGGCATATAATATTATGTAGCAGTAGATGATGTCACATGATTATAAACCTTAAAAGGTACAAAAGTATTATACACGTGAACAATGATTGACATACAATGATTAACCCATGTTTCCCACACACCATGGGTGGGCATCATTTGTAGCCATAGGTATAGACATATGAATATGTTTTTATAGAAATTGGAAAATAAATTTATAATTACCTAATTACACTAACTTATGCATAAAATTAGAATGATAAAAATATGCAGTAAATGACATAAATTGATTTGGAACTTACTATATTTGGATAAAAATGATAGAAAATGAAAAATTATAGGTGATAAAATATTTGGAAAATAATAATGCATGACTATAAGTGCAATTGAGAAATCAACCGTGTGATTGTGTAATGACACTATGAATCAGGAATAACATTTCACTTATATCTAGGATAATTATGTTGTAATTGGACAAGGGCAACCTTTATTTTTTCATTAGGGTGAGAAAACACCCTATGAGGATGAAGAGGGATCAAAATACATGTAGTTATTCCATGATATGAAGGTGTGTGTGAAAGACTGGTGAAAAATGCTAAATACTAGAGCAATCATGGTGTGATTAAGTGCTTTAATAATGACTATTAACATTTGAGGTGTAAGAAACTTATATTTGGGATACTATGGCTATGTGGATTATGTATTTGGGAAAATAGGTGATTTTATGTTAATGTGAAGTTAGATATTATGGTGTTTTTTAATCATATGAGGCTCTAGTGGATAATGGTTATAAAATGTGGCTTTATAGTGAGCATTTTAGAATTCCTTCATATGGGACTCAAAAAATGTGTATGGTGACCCATTTGGAAATTTTAAATTTAAACAAAGAAGTTTTTTTTGGTGGAAGGATGTGGATGATGAAAATGCATAAAACTAGGAAATAAGATAGTCCAAGTGGAGTGGCTTTATTTGAAGAGAAAAGACAACTAATCTAGAAGTGTAGATCAATCTAAAATTGAGTTTAGGTTATTTGAAAAACTGAATAGGGATGTTTAAAATATGAACTTGCTTAAGAGGCAAGGATCATTGGCATAATAAGTGAAAGAAGGGTGGTCAAAGATCTTGGAATCATGCATGAGCTAAGTGTGTACGAGTGGTCACAAGTGCATTTTTTTAATAATAAATGTTAATTTATGCATTTATATTTTCACCCATTTTACTATAGTAATACAAATAAGTAAAAGTAATAGAGTAAAATAAAATTATGTGTACCTAAACTTATGAAGAATAGTCTTGAATATAGACCATAATTATGAATTATTATTTACATATAACTTGCATGAAACATGTATAAAATTAGTCCTTACTTAAGGAAAAAATATGAAAGTAAAAATAATAAGATTAAAGATATAATAATAAGGAATGAATAAACTTGATTGGGTATGTGAACTATTATGTTTCAAGGTGAAAAATTGGTGACTATAAAGGTTAAAACCCTTGGATATTTATTGTTCATTTGAAGCACTTGGATTCAACTATATATTCCCCAATCCTCATTGAAAATAGTGTGCTTATGAACTCAATCCGTGCTTGACTCAATCATCACACAACTTAATGTAGGTAGAGTATCTTGGAATACATGTATGAATTTTAATAGATTATTTTAGTGTGATAAATGGTGAACCAACTGATGTAGATAGAATAAGGTTCATTTAGGGTGAAAAAATAGTTCAAAATATAATACGATTTGAGTTTGGTATATAAAACACAGATAATGAAAATTATTGCCACTCCATATATAAAACTAGAGAAAAACTAAGTAAGAAGGTGGTCATGTGCCATACACATGCTCCTAACCCGATATTTGGGTGTACATGGATTATATAATTGAGTAATATCAAGTGATTTTTTGAACCAAACATTTGTGCTAATCTTAGAACACATGTCATGAATGATGACCCAATTTTAATCAAAATATGATACAAACTTAAGAATCCTATTTTTAAAGTTATGAAAGGCTTCATAACTCAAGACAAGCCACTATTTATGCCCCTATTTTGAGGTGAGTTGTGAATCTTATGTAATTATTTAGCTCAAAAGAAAAATTTATGCAAGAGATGTTATGAAAGGATGTAAATATGAATAATAATGATAACATGAAGAGTGTGGCATAATAATATATAAACTAAGCACAATATTTGTAATGAGATGCATGTGGAAACAAGCATACATAGTGGCATCATTAAAATATATGTTAGTAATGAGGTATGTAGTGATAAATTGACCAAAAATGAGTACTAAAATATGAATAGAACGACTCAAGGAGGGATGCATGATATTGACCATGGAATCAAGAAATGGGGTAGATGCATGAAGTCCATCATGGCATCAAAAAATGAGAAAACGTCATGGCCATGACACACACATAAAGAAAAAATGAATAATATAATAAAATGCCAAGGGGCCACATATAAGGGACATATTAAAATTTCACTCACACACATAGAAACATACAATAGTTCTAAATCCACACACAAGTACATGTTAAAACAACCACGAACCAAAAAAGAATGAATACACACAAGACATGAAACATAGAAACAAACACATAAATAATGTATTAGTAAATTTAATTGATCACCATCAATAATTCATAGCATTATTATATTCATAAAATTAGGTAGCCAACATGATATCAATGTGATAGTAAGTGAATGATATTGATAGATTTTTCATAGTGTAACTAAGGTATGAATGATAATGGATAGACAAATAATGACAAAACCTATATAAAAGGATGCCCCAAGTGAGCTTGATATATATATATATATATATATATATATATATATATATATATAAGGATTGTATATTATTTGGGTATAAGAATTTATAGCATGTGTTCATTGGGATGAGTCTATAAAAATTAAACATTAATGAATTGTATTTCTATCTTGACATAGAATTTTTATCCATGCAACATTTTTGGGTCTTAAATAATGTAATAACCTTCAACTATGTCTGTAAATGGAAACTTGTATGTTCTACATTCACTCATTTATACTTGTGAATCACATTTGATTAAAACTATATATATATATATATATATATATATATATATATATATATATATATATATATAGAGAGAGAGAGAGAGAGAGAGAGAGAGAGAGAATACTAAGTACAAATTAATTGATGTAAATGAACTACATAAATCATACAAAGGCCATAATTTTTAATTTTTTTACATTTTTTTAGTATTTTTGAATATATATAAACTGAGAAAGAGAAGGAAAAATACTAACAACAAGTCTTGTAAATGACTGATAATCAATAGGCCTTGTATTTATCATAAAAATTGTCACCTTTCATGAATGAAAAGTGTTATACTAATGTGACTGAATCGAGCTGAATTTATAATATGAATATTAACTTCCCTTTATATTGTGACACTATCATGATGATTATATATAACATACTATGAATTATTTGCATATGCAATTTGATTTTCCCATGATATGATATTTGAAATGAAATACTAGTTTTGATTTTTCAATTCTTCTATTGACTTTCTCATAATGATGATGTGATCTTGAAGGGCTTCACAAGCACAAACCTTACACACTTCTAATTGAGTATGCAAAAAGAAACCATCATGAGGAGAGGTGGGTGGTGGAGGGGGTTGAGGAAGGATATGATTGTTACCTTCATTTGTTACTATAGGATGGGTTACCTTACCCCTTTTAATAGTGATATCATGGACTTGATTAGAGGAAAAGTAGTTGTCACCATCTTAAGGGTTAAGAAAAGGAAGATATTAATTTTTATCCATTTTAAATTTTCCAAAGACTAAAATTATAAGGGGAGAGATATATATGAATGCTATCAAACACTCAAACATGATAAGAAATCATAATTTTATATTTGAAACCCTAAAAAAAAATTAGAAGGAAAATCCATGGAGAAATTTAGGGCTTGTAATATGAATCAATAGATGGGTTCACCAATATATTTTTATCAAATTTATAAATTAGATATTTAACTACCCAATTAGATAAAATTATATGTAAAATCATAATGCTACATATATTCAATAAATGAAACAAATTGATTTGAAACTTACTATATTTGGAAAAATAATAAAAAGGGAAAATGATTGAAGGAAATAACTTAGATGGAAAATAGGAATTTAGGATTGTAATTTAAATAAATAAATCAACTGTGTGACTATGTAATGACACTATGAATCATGGACATTATTCTTATTAGATCTAAGACAAGGCTACTAGAATTGGGTAAGGGTGGCTTATATTATCATCATTAAAAAGCTCCAACATCCTATGAGAATTTGATCTTTGTGACTAATGTGATAGGTTAAATTCTAGTGTATGTTATGTTTTATAGTGTGGGAGAATTAGATATATTATAAAAACCACTATGTACCTTCTTTACTTGTAACCCTAGATCAATAAACCATGAATTATAAACAAAAAAAAATGGAAAATTGTGTTAGTAGTTGAAGTTTTGATAGACCTCAACAACCCATATGTTAAGTTCTTCCTCCATACCAATAAACCTAAGAAGGATCAAATTCCATGTATTTCTCCCATCCTATGGTGGTTTGTGTGAAATACTAGTTATAATGCTATATTGGTAAAATATTGATGTGATTAAGTACTTCAACAATGACTTGTGACCTTTGATATGTATGTAAGATTAAATTAGGGCCACTAGGGCTGTGTGGACTATGTATTACAAAATATATGAGATTTTATCTTAATGTGTAGTTATATATTTAGGGATCCTTAAACAATATGAGCCTCTACTAGACAATGGTTATAAAATGTGGATTGATAGTGAAAATTTTGGAATTCATTTGTATGGGACTCATAAAATGTGTGGGATAACCCATTGGGTATTTTTTATTTTATGTAAAAATAATTTTTTTGGTAGGAGGACATGACTAATAGAATTGGGTAGAATTTGGGATTGGGATAGACCAAATGGAGAAACCTTGTCTAAAGAGAAAAGAAAGATAAATTAGAAGTGTTGATCAATGTAAAAGTGAGTTTAGGTTATTTATAAAATTGGATAGGGATGTTTAAAATTAGAATTTTCTTAAGAGGTAAGGGTCATCCACATAAGAAGTGAATGAAGTGCGATCAAGGACATTGAAATCATACATGAGCTAGGTTTGTGTAATGAGTGGTCACAAGTGAATTATTTTACAAGTAAATGCTAATTTATATGTCTAAAAAATAACAATAGTTAGATTATTGGGTTTAACACTATTCTTACAATATATGTATTTAAAAGGTAAATTAGAATAATTGAATATTCCATCATGTAGTTCCTTAGTTATGCCTACCTTAGAATTCTTAGTATTTAAAATTAATTTCGAGATATTAACCAAATCATGAGGTTTATTACTAATTCAATCCTAAAAAAATTAAAGTGTTGTAACTTGTGTAGAATATACACCATTAGTTTCATCAATATGTATTATACCATGGTATTCATTAGAATTTTCATAAACATTTTCAAGTTCAAGCCTATCATCATTAATAACATGTTCCTCTACACTTATGTGTTCATTATTAACATTTACTCAATAGAATAAGGAATATATATATATATATATATGTATATATATGTATATATATATGTATATATATATATGTATATATATATATGTATATGTATATGTATATATATGTATATATATGTATATATATATATATATGTGTGTGTGTGTGTGTGTGTGTGTGTGTATATATATATATATATATATATATATATATATATATATATATATATATATATATATATATATATATACACATACATACATACATACATATATATTGACCTTTTAGACTGTTACTTTGAGGGTTTTCATATTTTTATGCTTTTGTATAGTGCCTCAAGGGTGTGTAAATGAATTTCTCCATCTTTTCCAAGATAAGTACTAAATTTGAGGTTCTTTCTAGATATGAATGTCCTTATACTTTATATGTATATATAGATGATTCTTTGCATAATTTAACCCCATAACCAACATGTGAAATGTGTAGGTTGACCCAAGGGAAGGATTTTAATTTGAAAAATAGTTGTTGAGGAACCTAAGAAATTGTCAACAAAGGTAGACACTACTAGTAATTAACAATATATGACTACTAATGACACTATATATGAGGGGAAAATTAATTATCTAAAACATATAGACAATCTACTTAGGAAAATAAATAATGATGGTGTAGAATACAAAGGTCCTAAGCATGAATGATGACAAATTTGGAAGGTTGAGTTGATAGATAAAAGAAAATGTGAGCAAGAGTAAAATGTTTATGCACAAGTCATGTATCTCAAAGATAAGTCAAAACTAATTTTTCCATGCATCTAATACAAAATTTATGTGTCTACACTATTATACACTTTCTTAGAGATTTGAAATAGATTATGCACATCACTTAAATCATAATGGAAATGAAATGAGTTTTTTGTCAATTTTTTTAGTTGTAACTCATAATTGACTATAGGTACCACTTGTATACACCTAATATTTTAAACTTTTATCACTTTATAGATGGTTTCTATTGCATAGTTTTTTGGCACATTAATATCCTTGAGTGAAATTCCTTTGGAGTGTAATACGAATGGGGAGGGATCATATTATGGTACTTTATGAGATATATTTACATATTTTTATGTCATACCTTCATTAGTATGACCTCTTTTGAGATTCACTTTATATTAATTATCCACATAATTTATGTCTAATTTTATTACCATTTGTAGATACTAAAATTTGGTATTCAGTACTTGAAAATGACAAGCTTGATACACATTTACCATGTATGAATTAAAAACCTAAATAAGGTTATAATTTACCATCCTCTCATACTTACATGTTATCCTTTGAGCCAACAATTAAATTTTACCATTATATAACTATAAGAACCTCAATTTCTATTTAAAATATGCTAAATATATTTCACAAACATTTTTAGACTATCAGATTAGCCTACCTATACATGGGCCATTTATAAAAGTTGTAGTTGTTATTTCCAATTGATAATGACCTACATTGGTCAAAACCAACCTGATCCCAATAATGACTATTTTATAAAATAAAACTTTCCTTAGGTTCATATCATCACCATACTTTTTTAGTGGCATGATTAATTATTCAAATGGATCCAAATATATATATATATATATATATATATATATATATATATATATATATATATATATATATATATATATATTCAAGGTATCATTTAAAAGGGATATGAAACTTATCTATGATACATCTATACACTATTTCATACTCATAAAATTTTCCCTATTCTTCATAAGTTGAAAATATATCATTATGAATAGTCATAATCCAATTCTAAAGTAATATAAATCAATTCAAAACAAGAACTTAAATTATCAAAGGTAATCATTAGATACAAACATATAATGGTGTATAATTTCACAATCACACTAGTTGGGAGAAATATGTGTGGCTTGATTTCCATATTTGGAGTATTGGGTACATAGGTAGTGGCCAATAATTAGGTAGATGTGATTAGGGCTAGATAAAACCATTAAAATTCCCCCATTTTTGTATATTTATAGGCATTACAAGCACATATATGGTTTCAAGAGAAAGGAAACTCATTTATATATCTGTGCATGTCACCAAGATTCAAAATCACAAATACAAAACAAGCAAAAATAATCAAAAGTGATTGTACATTCAATGTGACACACTTTATTGTATTCATTATTGACTAATATGTAAATTATGATTGATGATACTATCTTGATACTATGGAAATGTCCCAAATAATGTAATAAATCATTTCCTAAATTGAACAAACTAGAGGTGTGTTTATACCTATTTTGCACTTCTAGAATGTAGTCAAAGTTAGATAATAAAATAGAAAAGATACGTATTGTGACATATTTAGTACTTTACATATTTAAAATGTGCCTTATTAAACTAAAATAATCAATTTTAAATCATTCAAATTCACATGTATGCTTGAATGCTATATCTATTAATCTAAATTATATTTCAAAGTTATATCTTAATTTGATTAATATTAACCATTAATATAAACTAGGGTAAAACATATTGTTTAACTTGTAGACATATATAATAATGAAAAACCATAGTTTTTACCTTTGGTTTTCATCCTTATAAGGTCTCAAATATTTTTCTTAGGGTTTTAGATATAATTTTTGATTTTCCCCATACAAAAGACAATTAATATATTCACCTTTGGTCATAAAATATCTACATCCTTACATGATCCATATGCCATCCAAAAATGATAGTTACCTTTTACCTTGAAGATGAAGTTATAGATTAAGTGGGACCCATGTAAAGAATAATCAAATTCCTATTGCTATAACTAAAATGGACATAATTAATGTTTCTTCTTATTTTGATGATGCAATTATTCATGAATATATAGAAATAAATGGCTATGTTGATATGTCTCCATTAGATCATGACAATAAATATAATGATAATGAATATAATGATCAATATAATCATAAAGGATTATACCAAATAAAATTAAAGTGATAGATCTTGGCCAAGTGAATGTCTTATCAAAATTTCTAGAAGGAATTTGTCAAACCTGAATAAGTGGGTAGAGTTATCTAATTGATAATAACATCTAAGGACATAAAAAATCTAAGCTAGATACCTATAAAGTATTTCAAAAAATTATTTTTATAATTTTTGGCCAATATGTGAGACCCCCATTTTCACAGTGTTCACCTTTAGATATGTGGTATTTTACACATCTTGTTGAGATGTGCCTTATATATTATTGAAACATTAGATGTTATTGAGTACATTATGTCTAAGACAAATATTCATTATATTATTATATGTTTATGTTTTTATTATTAAAAATAATATTTAAATAAATTAAATGATTATTATATTAATTATGATGTCATTTTAATTATAATATTTTGGTTTCCCATTAGTGTTGATTCTGTATCATTAGAGCTATTGTTATTTAGCATGTAATTGAATTATACACATGTTTAGATGATCGGTATTATTTATTACCATGGATATGTGATTATTATATTTTTCACATGTAATTTTTTAGGATTGAGATCAATTTTACTATATATATTCTAGAGATTTAGCTATCTAGGATGGGGAATTTTATGTGCACAATGTTCTACAAGTCACAAGGGAGGATGATGAGGGAACTAAGACTACACCGAGAATGATCACATCATTATTAGAGTGGTGACATATTTAATTGACCCTAAACATGATCCAAACCTATATTTATATCATTGTGTATATAATTATAATTGTATACTTCCTTAACCCCCTTAGCACTATTCATCCCTTTGAACACTATTCACCCTTTCCTTCTAAACCTTGAGAATTTTATTTAATTGGTTGTTTAATCATAAAGTGTTTTTTAATCCACTTAAGTGGACCCATTTGACTCAAAAATCATATGGATTCAAATACTCCACTTTAGATAGTGACATAAAATGGTTTTTAGATATTTTGTGTTGATATTTTCCCTTGGACAAATAGGAATGTTGGAGAGTTTTTATAGGATCTAGAGAGGAATTTTGAGGTAGATCGTGTGCTAATTTATGGCATGTGATAGTGGGTTCGTTTATAAGGTATGTACTTGTTTTTTTTCCTAGATAGACTCTAAATTGGAGTTATGGAGAATGGAAACCTTTTGATCATGAGCCAAGGGATGGGAAAGGACACATTTCACCTTCCCATTCTATTGTAAGGAAATGAGCTTAGACTATATGAGGAAAGAAATAATTTTTTGAGAGGAATTTTAATAATTTTTGAATTTTGAAAATTTTAAGTGGAGGAAGATAAAGAAGAGTAGGAGCTTAAATGAAGAGCTTAGATAAAGATGAAGACATCCATTTCCCAAAGCTTGTAGGTGGTGTTCTTGAGTGGAATCCAAGAATGAACCAAGGTAGGATTATATGCCCATTTTGATTTTATTTAATTTACACTAAATTTATATTTTTCCTTCCTTTTATTTTAATTTTTAAAAGGTATAAGGTCTTTTGACTTACCTTCTTTCTTTACATATATTCCATGGTTGTGGGAATGGCCACCATATGGTTTTTAAATTCCTATTTAAGCTTGGAGATGTATCATCCCTATTAATTATTTGATTTTTTATGACATTTTATTTAATTAAAGTGATAAATTTATGCTAACAATATTTATGTGAAATTATATTCTTTTTGTGTACTCATATGTAATAATAGTGCCTACTATGGAACCAGGTTCATATGCCATTTTATGTGGTTATCCCTACCATAGTGATAGTGGCTACTATGAAACTAATTTTCTATGCCCTTATTTGTGGTTATCCATTTCATATTTCAAGTGGATACATTGAAACCAAAAATCATATGCCCTCACATAAGGTATTTGGCATGCTCACCTATGTTTATGCTCTCCCATGACCAAGAGATGGTAGGACAAGGGTGAGTTATTTGTATATTATTATACTACTTTAGTGGGAATATTTGGTCTTTAAAACATGCTATATCTATTTGTTATAATTTAATGTTTGATATTAAGTTTTGATTTCCTTGTATGTTGTTTTTATGGATGGAATACTCTCTTATTTATATGTACATGTAGGCTCATATATGTGTTTCCTAGTGATTATTCCTTGTCAAGCATTGGTTACCATCCATTCTTTTATTAACATGTGCACCTTAATAAATGATGTGATGATGCTTAGAGTTTGAATTCTTAAGATTGAGGGTGCCTAGTGAAACTACCTAATGATTTCAAACTGATGGGAGGTGAACCATTATTTCAATTGGCCTTATAGTTACTAGTGGAGTTTATTTGATGACCAAATTGTGAAAACTCTTGTATATATTTGTAAATAAATTATATTGGATGTTTGAGATCCATTTTAATTTTAATATTTTAGTTGAAAATATATAGATAATGAATTAAAATTGTAAAATTCATTAGAAATAACATGTTATTTCTTTATCACTTGCATATGTTTAATCTTAAATTTGAAGTATGGGTATATGGTTAAGAATATAAAAATAATTCAAATACAAGGGTGATAAAATAATGTATAGTATGATTTAATATAAAAATATATAAACAATATTTTGAATTTATACAACTAAGATTATTAAAAATAGTAAAGTATAACTATTGAAAGATATTCAAATAAATAATAAATAATTATACTTAACTAGTTTACTATGTGTAGGTAGATATGGAATGGAAAGAGGTGTAAAAATATGTAGATAAATATTCTAGATCGACTGGGGATTCTATAAATTATAGTTATGTTTCTATAGACATTACCATCAAATTTAGACACTATCATTGATGCTAGTGCCTTATTGTGATACAGGTGTCTAGTATAAAATAATGACTATATTTGGATGAAACCAACTTCAAATTTATAGGTTTTCTATCACCTTTATAATGTTGTATTTATATCTAGGATACAAACTATCACTCTTCACTAATTGATCAAACCCTAACACTTCACTATTGCTCACCCTTGGAATGACTTTACTAAAAATGGGTTAGTGGTTCACAATGTTAAGCTTCCCTAAAGACCCCTCCATCAATGGGTGTTGTTAGCCAATATTGTAAATGGGGCCTTAAACTTATGTAGTTCTCCCCTTCATGTGGGAAAATGTGTGCACGAGGGTAAAATATACTATATGATGATGCATGGAATGATTTATCTTGTAATTTGATAATTATCACTCATGGGATTTTCTTTTAATACTTCAAACATATAATATGACTACTCTTATGCTTGATATGAAAATAGGGATGAATAGGCTATAATAGAGTGTTTCTATAACTGATTGATTTAAATTTAGTAGTTATTTACTTAGTATTTTCTAAATGAGGAACAAGAAGGCTAAGACTTGTATTTATATCACACCTTTTAAAAATATCTAATGATAGGGTTTAATATGACAATAGGCTGACCCATAGGTTTTGAATCATTTGAAATTTAGATGACTTTTGGAAAATAGATACTAGATAAGGACCTATTCACTATCATCCATGGTTTTTAGTGGCCAATCTTCATTTATTCATGAATATTCCATTTTTAAAAATTTAGATTTATATTTTTTTTGGGATGAGTAAAGAGCACTGGGTCACCTAAAATTTTAGGTAGTAAATTGGATTTCTAGGTTAGCTCATCTATTATTTACAATTAATTCCAAAATTATGAGTATAAATCACCATGTCCTTAAAGGATATTCTTCTTGGTTTCACCAATATATATTATATGTATAATATATTACTACCACCTATCTAATCTATATAACATCTACCCATATATATTCCATAGATGATCAAGGTTTGACTATAATCTATGGAGGTAGATATATAACTTGTGTACTCTTTTATACATTTGGTAGACTTTAGGACACAAATTATATTCTATACACCAAGATATTTCTTGTGGACACTTGACCATAGTCTATAAACATAACTTAGATGCATGGATACATATTCTAGATGCTAAACTACACGCTCTAGATGCTTGAATACAAACCATATGAACTTTTATGTATCCTAAAAATGTTCAAATACAAATCATAGGAAAACTATTATGCAACACAGATTCATGGCTATTTGTCTTACAATTTTTTTTTTGTAATAGATTATGATGATAATGGTAAGACATAGCCAATTATCATTGAAAAATATCATATTATCTTATTTTTTTAAGATAACAAGAACACCCAGGAAAATCCAACCCACATTCACTCAAAATGAAGGTACTAAATGATTAATAAAACATTTTTTGTTTATTTATAGTAACTTTAATATTACATTTCAAGGATAATAATATAAACTTTATGCATGCATATTCCTCTACTGATAATATAAAAACCTTTATCATGTCACCATTTGAATATAATATTAATGATGTAATTCCACCACTTGAAGACATACCTGAGTATGGCATGGCTCCAACAAAGGACAAACCAAATGATATGACATAAACATTATAAGAAATTACTAAATCTCATAGATTAGAAACTTTTGTTACAAATAAAAATCCAATTTATTTTGAAAATTAAGAGGAGACTTAATGAAATTACTAATGATGAGATCCATATATCATAAGAAAATTCTATTAGTAGACAAAATTCAATTGAGAAAAGTACTTAGAAATCTGTGACAGATAGAGAACTAGATGGACAATTAGAAGGTCTTTTAAGTTTGACTAGGTATTTAAATTTACTTTCATTAAACTAGTAGAGACATAAAACATTAATTATACCCCAACTGAATGTAAATGTACAATAGGTACTTGGAAATTAGGAAAGGACCAAAAAATTCAACTTAAGTTGAACACAATTAATAAACATTATGGAAAAGTATGTGTCAGTAGAATAATTAGATGGATAAATCAAAAAAAATATAGATAGATATATGCTAAAGAATACACACATGTTAGATACGTATCAGGAGACATCTATGACATCTAGTTGAGAAAGGAGGAATAATTACAACTTAAATAAGAAAAGTTATTCAGTCTAATCAACATGACTAAAATATATAGTTCTCAATTATATACCCTATTCTTAAAAAAGGTAGACCTATATCTATTTTTTAGATTATAATATTTTTTTTCAACATAATGGAATTCATAACATTCTATTATTACATTGGTCAAATGGTAGTTCTTGGGACATGACAAAATGTTTTGCAATAATTGAGAAAGAAGATTTAAAAGAAAAAAAAAATGCAATATTTATCTCACTATCCATTGATGAAGTCACAACAATTAACAACACAACATGGGGTTGTATCCATATTTACACTTTTGAGAACCATTCAAGGCAACCTCATCTGTTAGCTATACATAAAATTGTTGAAAATTATAATGTTAAAAACCTCTATAACTTGGTTATTTATAATTTGAGGGATACTGTTGGGATGGATGATTATGCTATAACTACAAATATTTTTTATGTTGGAATTGATTGTGTAGTAGTAATGAATGGTAATATAAATGGTCTTTTTGTTTGAATATAGACAATGATTTCCCCATATATGATTTTATTTCATTGTATAGCCCACAAATTGAATCTTTCATATAGAATTGTAATCACATTTGAAGATATCACAAAAGTGGAAGAACTTATCCATGATTTGCATGATTATATGTCAAACCATCTAAAAATATTTTTAGAATTTTAAAAATTTTAAATTGGGGTTATCAATGATAAAAAACTTTTAAAATATAATGATACAATATTTTTTCATGTATGACCCTCCTTTCAGATTTTTTGAAGAATATCCATCATTGGAAAATTTTATGTTTAAATACCCTATGGAAGTTGACAAAAAAAAAATTTGGTTACCATTTAATAGATTTGAAAATTCTTCTAACACTATGTGGTATTCACCCTATGTTAAAGGAAAGCAATTGTTTGATGAAACATGCTCAAGAGAGATCCATATATATTGTAGACTTTAAACATTGTATAAAATGGGGTTGTTAATCTCTTAATGTCTTATACTTGGGGGAAAATATTTTTAAGAAAACTATTTTTGGTAGTTAGCAAACTTTAACAGATATTAAGGACCTAAAAAACTATTTGAAATTAAATATTAAGGATCATCTTTATATTTTTTTAATGTAAAGGAGATACCATTACACTACATTCCAAAAATAAGTTGATATAAAAGGATAAAAAATTGAAGAGGTGCTTATAACACATATTATTTATGATACTATTATATTTGAAACATATATAAAATTAAGAAATATAAAGGATAGCTTATTTTAAAAAATTAGATAACATTGTAAAAGGATTGAGTTTCTTGAAGCCATGGGAGTGGTGAATCCCATATTTTGGATAACTAAGGATGGTGAAGAATGAATCGATAATTTTTTTCTTAGATACATTGGTATTTTCATTAAATAGTTTTGTAATTATTTAGATATAAATGGATTTGAAATTAAAGGTATTTTGTGAAAGGATTTACTAACATCCTAGTCAACCCATTTTAGACTCATAATGATGGATCAATATAATTGTGTAAATAAACCAATAGAAAATGGTACTATTACAAGGCTATAAAAACAATTATATCCTAGTACCATCCTATAGGAAAATATTAGTGAATATTTTATATTGTATGAACTCTACCAAACAATGATTTTGGGCTCTGTGGAAGATGAAAGGGTCTTTAATGCATTATTTTTTGTTAAATCTAAACTTTTAATAGAATGGATATAAATCTCAAGACATGTTTAAGATTATATGTTTCTTTTTATCCATTAGATGCATTTCCATATGATAGAGCACTTGAAATTTGAACTTGGCTCATTGAAAGAAGAGGATTTACTAATAGTGAAAATGATAACTGATCTAGATATTAAGATTGTATATGCATTAGATATAATAGATAAAAATGATCATTATGAAGAATAAACTACTCAAAAAATGTTTCAATTACTTGAGTTTTAGTTTGGTATGTTTCAATTATGTTACTTATTTTTATATTATCCTCTATATCTCATAAAATTAAAAATAACATACAAGCTTAATTAATATTGTAGACATTCACTTTCAGCCACATTCTATGTCTATAGCATACTTCATATTGATTTATACAAAATCATGAAAATTAATCCTATAAGTCATTAGATTCACCCAAATTTATCTATTTAATGAATTTAGTTTCCCAAAATCATGTCGAGGCTTCTTTATTATGTGTATTACCTTATATATAATGATAACCTATTTTTGATTCAATCCTAGTCAAATTTTGACCTATAAAATTGGCAAATTGGCCTTTCAAACTATTAATATAAAACACTAAAACAATTACTAAATGCCAAAAAACATAAGTAAGACTAAATAAAAATCAACTTCAATTAGTTGCTTAAGTAAAAATTCCAAGTTCAATTAGGGAATTCATTTTCTAAAAAAAGGAATTTTCAATAAAGATGAGTCCAAAGTCAAAGGAATTAATAACATTTTTTTATAAATTATTAAAATTCTAATAAAATGTGAGTCACACCTCATAAATATCTTATATGACTTATCAAAAAATGGAAACTTATAAATAAACAATTACATCAACTTGATTAATCATCCTCTATGAAATTGATGACTTAAGAAAATGATGACTTCACTCCAATATTTTAGTGACTTTGCCAGGTAACTTTTCTCATGAATTCAATGAGTTTACTCTATTTTTAGACATAAAAAGTGACTTTGGATAACCTAATTCACAACTTCATGCCTAATAAATAGTGACTTAACTAGAAACTAATTTTTGTTTATTCTATTTCCATAGGTAAACACCATATTTTCTCTATTTTTAAACAAACAACTTCATTCTATTCTAAAATTGGTGACTTTTCACATTTGTAGAAAAGACCTAAGAGCTTGAAATCAAAAGTTGCTAATTGGCTAAATCTTTTGCATAAACATAAGTACATCCCATAACATTTTTTTTATAAAACTAGGTCAATAAAATGAGGTTTAAACACTTCAAAATTTCATTCACACTTATTTTTTGGTGCTTAAAAATGAATTAAAAACTTTGCCTTTTGTCTTTCAAGGTTAAAAGTGCAAACAACACACCTAAGGAGCCAAATTTCACTTCAAATCTTGTTTAGTGATATAAAAAGAACAACAACCTTAGATTAGTGATACTAAGAGATTTTGATTTTTGTTTGTTCTTCTTTCTCATAGGTAATTAGTTTTCATTTCTTAGATTTATTTATTTTTTGTCAAAAATTATCTTCATGTGTATGCTCACCCCCATCCTCTTTAGGTAACTTGGGTGGTCAAAAGTGCCTTATTTATTGAATTATTTGGTTGAGTCTATAAAGGAATAAAATTTGTGTATTCTCTCCCAAAGATATGAGTGACTTGGGTGACCTAGAAACAACCCTAAAGTTCTTTCAATTTTTCATTTATTTCTTTTTCCACATTGGCTTATGGGAGGGAGTTCATGGCCTCCACACAATTTATTTAGGGGAGTGTTAACCTAGGGTTTCCTATCCCAATATTATTCCAACCCAAATCCATAGTGGGGTATATAAATTGAGTATGTGATACTAGAATTAAATAGTGGTTGAGTGGTTAGCTTGTAAATTTTAATAAAAACCTAAATCAGTTCAAGCTAAATGTCAGACTTTACTAAGTAGTACATGGTTGAAGTCATTATGCAAAGGACTAGACATTTGCATAACACGTTAACAAGTTTAAATTCAATTGACATGATTTTACCTTATGTTTTCCACACTTGGGACCATTTAGATAATTTCAAAAAAATTAGATTTTAGTAAACCCCACTGTGCCATAAAATATCCTACCAAATGCTAATTGCTTCATCACTTCAATTTACTTACCACGTAATAGTTCTTGGGAGATATATAGGGGATTTAAAAAATATACCTAAATTCACTCTTTAATTTTTTGATTAACACTTAATTCCTTTCAATATTGGTATATTGGTGGAAACTTTGGTGGAAGCTATGCATACTTTGTTAGTTTTAGGGTAAGACATGCACTTAGGTGCTTTTTCTATTTATTTTACTAGCATGTATTTTTGGGTATAAAATTATTTTTGTACCAAAGTCAAAACTGAGTCAAAAACTTCAAAACAAGACACATGTTACACACCACTCTGAACCAAGAGGTGTTACACTACTAAAAAAACTCAAAGATTTTGCCTTAGCTTGAGATTTCAAAAACCATTTTTGTACCACTTGTTCAAAGGAGCATTGTCATGATGTTGATTTTATTCCAAAAAATTTTCCTTGTTCTAAACCAAGTTCAAAGCATATTCATAACTTTGTTTTAAAAAACATGCAGTTATACTACCCATTTGAGTCTAGCCTATTGCCCTTTAAAAAGTCTGATTCTTTTATACTAAATTTAAAATTCAATCTTTCAAAGTTTAAATTCTAAAATAAGTAGGTCTATGCCAAAGGCTTGTATAATTTAGGATTAAGTAGTTTACCTCTTACATTTTTATTGTGCAACTTGAATTTAATTCTAATTTAGTTTAAAGACCTTTTCCTAGACTTACAAGTGTTTTGTTTTCATGTGCCTAGTTTAGAGTTATCTATCCTGAGTTCAAGAATGTCTTAGTTTCTTTTGCCAAGAGTAATTTATGTGACTAGACTGAGTTTTTTGAGCCAATTACCTTAGAGTTAGATTGATTTCAAGTTCTTGTTTATACCATATTATTTCCAAGTCTAGCTTTATGGCTTTTCACCAAAGACTTAGAATTGTTTTTTGCACTTTAGACCTTGTTTATAAGTCTAGCTTTGTGACGTTTGACCAAGACCTAACACCTTTATTTTTGTTGTTAGACCTAGATCAAGATAATTTTACCTTGCTCAAAATCTTTGACAAAGACCAATTTCAAATTTTCATTTTACCTTTTCTTTAGACCTATAATAGATGTTTCACCTTTGGATCTATTTTAAAGAGTTAAAGGTTATTTGCCTTAGACCATGTTCATTTTACACATTAGAACTTTTTTGAGAGACCTAGTCATAAATTCAATCATGTCTCATTATACACATACTGGGACCATGTATAATCTAGAATATGAGAAAATTTATCACTAGTGACCCATTTATTCAATAACATTATGGTGATAATGTAGCATATGAGATGGATCTATATCCCTCTTACACTACCCCATTAACAAAATAACTATAGGACCTACTATCACAATACCTAGTTAATGCACCTTCCATTCCCACCAATAACTCCTCTTCCTTTCAGATAACTTAACCATCAACCCATCACACTCCACTTGTTGGAACATCTACCATAGAACCACCAACCTTTCCTCTTCCAAACCCAACCCATTGGTCAATACCCCTTTGCCAGACTTAAGGGTACCTATCCCTTTTGGTTCACCCCCTATTATCATGAAGGTTACTACTGCCCCTCTTATTACCAACCCAATCCATAACAACCCTCAATAGGTATCCACTACACCCAATCTAGGATACATCCCTAAGCCACAAGGGTATATACTTACTACCCAACCAGTATCATCCACCTTCCCTACCTAACCTCTATTATCCACATTCCAATATGTGTTAGCCTCTCAACCACTAAACAATTACCAATATACTTCCCAACCTCAACCACAATACCAGTCTTATAATATTTTTGGTTCACCACATCAAATTGACCTAATTAAATTGCTCATGGATAAGATGACCAACCTTGAGTCATCCATTTTAGGGGCTCATAACATCCTATCTTATGATCATATTTGTAACAAGCTGATTCATCCCTTGGTTCCTATCAAACCTTACCCTCCTCAATGGGAGATTTTAAAATTTCCCAAATTTCAAAGCAAAGAGGACCCCTAGTATAACCTTAGGGATTTTATGCATACATGATACATGATTTCTTATGATGATGCCCTTCTCCTCTGAACCTTCCCCATGTCTTTATTTGGTCCAACACTTGACTAGTATAGTGCCCTTACCAAGAATTCCATATTTTCTTTCACTTAATTAGCATAAGTCTTCTTGGATAACTTTTCCATCAACATTTAAAAGAAGGTCTCTATTAATGACCTCTATTCTATCAATAAATTTGATGAAGAGTCCATTGCTAACTTTGTAGCTCATTGGAGAAGCTTGATTAATCAACTTTCATTCTCCTTGCCTCAACCCAAACTTATAGATTTTTTTTCTCATGCTTGCACCAAACATATCTCTTATATGTTACATGTCTAAAGATTCATAACTTTTGATGAAGCTTTTACCATGGCACGTAAGTTAGAGAATCAATCCATAGATGAGGGTAAACTAAAGTTATGAAATAATATCTCTACCTTCAAAACAAATGAATCCTTCTCCTTCAAAACAAAAATTAAGCTAACTCTAGGATTAAGAGCAAGGGGACTATGAATGTAGTTATCCTTAAGGCTGCCCCACCACCTAATATTAATTAACAAAACTCTCCTAATCCTTCTAACCAAAGCTCATAGAACCCAAACTGATGTAACAAAAAATAATTAACTCCACTTGGAGAGTCTTACACCTTGGTTATATAAAATCTATTAAAAATTAATATTATATAGCTTCCACCCATCAAACCTCCCCCAAAATCTGATTATTCTCATCTAAAACTTGCTTGGTATAATAAGAATGACCATTGTGCCTTTCATTAGGTAATTGGACATGATGTCAACTGATGTAATACCTTTAAGAATATTTTCTAAAGCCTCATTGATAAGGGACAACTCATGTTGGATAACCCTAATGCCCTTCGAAATGAAACTCTTGAAATATTTAGGCAACCTTTTCCCAATCATTCCCCTATCAAAAATGAGGACACATAGGCCAAATTCTCTCATGATGCCCACACTATCAACATGGTTCATGATACACCTACCTAAGAGGACCCAATCATTTAATCTACCCATTCCTCCCCTACCCCACTTACTGAGGTAACGTAGTCACCTATCCTTCCTTTGTATAGACAAACCAAAGAAGTTCCTTTCTCCCTATCTACCCTCATAAAAGCTTTAGAATCATCATATACTATGTCATCTAACACATCTAGACAAATAAACATTCTAGATGCTCCACCTCTACCAACTACCCAATAAACCACTACTCTTATGGATATTGTTCCTAAAGGAGAAGCATTTCTACCAATGTATCCCATGGATGAGCCATTCATCTCAACCTTACTTCCCTCACCTTAAGAAATCAGCAAACCTACTAACCATCTTCCTCAACCTATAAGTCTTTATTTTTCAACCTTTACCTATGGAGAAAAACCAATACATAAACCTTTTTCTACATTAGTGTAAAAATTGGAATTTTTCCTAAAGCTAGACATGGATCATACCACTTTATATCAATAGTTTGCACTTCCCCCCATCAACAAACCTAAACCTTCTAGCATTCCCCTAATCAACCAATTCATCATCTCTCCACCACCTCTTAAACCAATCCAAACTTGTACCCACCCCCACCTTATTAGTCAACCAAAATAGCTACCACATCACCAACCAAACCTTTCAAAACTCTTGGTGTCTTCCCTACTAGGAGTTTGGTTCACCCATCCTTGAAATTTGACTTAACTTCACCCAAGCCTATACCTAGGTCTCCACCCACACCAACCAAGAGGATGAAAACATTCAAGGGATTCATAATTAAGAATCTACATCCCTCTACCTTGACTTATATATTAGGACCTCACCCTTCCAATTTGTTTAAAAATTAGGTCCCCTTTAACATATGTCACCCACCACTATTGGTTATGCCAACCCATCTACTATTAGATACACTGGTCATTCCAAAAATACTAGTAACCAAACTATCAACCCTGAACACCCCACCTACCAACATACCCAAACCAAAACCACCAACCAAAATCACTACCTTACACAAACCATCTCTTACCAAACATATTTCCATAATAACATCCCACTTAAAAACTAAAATAATAACTTATAAACCTTTCCCACCATTGGTTGAGTCTTATTTAACCATTTTTCAAAGTTTTTTGCAAGCCTCCTACCTTACCTTACCACTTATCAGACCTTTTGAACCTCTTGGTTTGAAAGTAACTTGGTATAATGACCATCAAATCTATTCCTATCATAAGACACTTGGGCATGACATAGAGAATTGCAAAGCTCTCTAGTCCATTATCCACCAACTTTATGATGAAGATGAACTTTTGGTAGATGACCTTCCATCTATTCCTCCACCACTACACCTAACAACCAGTCACCAACGCATTCCTAATCCCCCACTCTCAGCTCAAAGTGATAGAGAATCTACCCAACCCCCCATCACACCTTGCCCCTCTATCCATACCATTAATGTGGTCACATGATCACAACAAAAGGAGAAAGGGAAGGCCAAAGTGTCCATTTCATGGACATACCTACCAAATTATCCTAAACCAAACCATATCTAAACCTCCATGTCTTCAACTAAGCCCAAAGTTACCATCTTAGGCACATCAGAGGCTAACTCCTCTGAATCCATTAGGAGGGTCATTCTTAAAAAAATCCATCATGAGCCTTTACAATCTCATTTCCACCTCACCCCACCATAGTCAAGCTATGATCGAGGCTATGCAAGCCATTGAATTTGGACTAGAGGATTCCAAACCTATAGAGGCCTTTATTGGTGCTCTCCAACTCTTCACCCTTATTACCTAAAAGTAATTAGAGATACATTCTATCCACCCTAAGGACTCAGATCCCACTCTCTTATTACCACCCATATCAACCAAACCCACATCAAATGGGTTATGATCGATGGGGGAGCTAGTATCAACATTATCTCTTCCCTTGCCTATAACTAGCTCAAACTACTAGATAATGTCATATCTATAACTTTATCCATCCTTAGGTCCTTTAATAACACTATGACCACCACCTTGGAAACCATAATCGATCACATCCATTTAGGATCTCTCACTCTCCTTGAACTCTTCTATGTGGTCAAAGGTGAACTCCTATACAATGTTTTACTTATGAGACCTTAGATCTATGCCATGGGTTATGTACCCTCCACCCTCCATAGATGTGTCAAGTTTGAACATAAAGGTCTATTTGTCACCATACAACTTGACACTATCCCTTTTATAGCATACAATATGACCTACCAACCTAATGCCATTCTTTTGCCTCCATCCAAAAAATCACAAGCATCCACTACCAAGTCCACACCCATAGAAGTTAAAGCCACTACTTCCGCTTCCACTGAGGCATCTACTAGCTCATCTATTCTTGTTGACTAGATACCCATCACTGATATTTTAAAACCAACCTTCTAATGCCTTACCCTTGGAGAATACCATCTCCTCTCCCTTAGTGCCTTCCAAACTCCTCAAGAATATAGAAAGCTCAACCATCAACTAGGTTATGATCCTAACATTGGAGCCATTATTCCTTTAAGACCTCCTAGCTATCAAACATACTTTATCTATGGGGCAATTGAAAAATCACTTAACATTGCTACCACCCACCCCTCACTTCAACTATTCACTTCTTACTTCTCTTACTTGGACAACCCTGACTTTGCCAAACTATACCTTTACAAATATACATGGAAGGGATTTTGTTTAGGATGATATGAGCATGGCCCACACATGTTGAAATTTATTGAGACCCACAAGCCTCATGATAAATAAGGCCTTGGCTTCATTTTACCTAATAAGAATAAATCCAAACAACCCACCATTACCATTATTGAATAAGAAACCCCTTCCTCACCAACAACCCCTCCACCTAAGTGTGAGGATAAGGACATCATCCCACCTAAATTATTTTTTGTCAACATGATAACCCTCAACCCCCTCACTTATTGAAAGGAAAGGGTACCCATATCCATCCCTTTCATCCATCTTGAGTTAGTGGGATAAGACCCTCCTACCATTCACACCATCTAGTGCCAAGATGATTATTTTATTCTCACCTACCTTGGTGCACCTAATTTTTTCATCCACAAATACTTACTTATAAAGACCTCAACCATGTTGAATGAACCTACCATGGACATTGAAATAGGCACTCTAGACAATCCCCATGTCAACAAACTTAGCCAAAATCTCACCCCTAAGGAATTATAGGACTTCTCTACCTTCCTCCAAGACCACAATATTGTATTTGCCTGGTCATATGACAACATGCTCAATATTGACCCAACCATTGCCACCCACAACATTATGACTAACTATATTGCTAAACTTGTTAGATAGAAACTTCATAAAGTGCATCCTTGCATATCTCTCTTTGTTAAATAAAAAATTTAATGCCTATTTTATATCAACTTCATTTAACCCATCAATTATCCCCAATGTGTTTCAAGAATTATGCCTATCACTAAATCCATAGGGGGACTACATATCTATGTGGACTTTTATGACCTCAACCTTGCCTACCCAATGGATGACTTTCCTCTACCTAGCCTTGACCAACTTGTTGATCTTAAAATAGGCCATGAGATGTTGTCTATCATGGATGGATTCTCAATTTATAATCATAGTTTGATTACCCCTAAAGATCAACACAAAACTACCTTTATTACACTATGGGGGACTTTCTATTATAGAGTCATGCCCTTCAATCTTTAGAATTTTGGTGAAACCTACCAACATGCCATGACCTATATTTTCCATGACCTTATCCATACAATAGTTTAAGACTATATGAATGACCTTCTCAAGAATTCCAAGCTTCACAAAGACCATTTAGCCATTCTCAAGATTATCTTTGAGAGACTTATCAAATATCACATCTACCTCAATCCCAAGAAATGTATTTTTAGGGTCTTGTCAGGTAAACTTCTTGGCTTCATCATTTCCCTTTAAGGAGTCAAGGTTGATCCAACCAAAATTAAAGCCATCCTAAAGATGCTACCTCAAACCAATCTTAAACAACTCCATATTTTGTAGGGGAAGCTTCAATCCATTCATCACTTCATCTCCCAATTCTTTGATCAATGTTAACCCTTACATCACCTCTTAAAATAGGAAATGTATTTCAAGTGGAATGTTGATTATCAAAAGGCCTTTGATGCACTCAAAGGGTACCTTCTATCTCCACCTATCCTTACACCTCCTAAGGATGACCAACCTTTATTCCTTTACATATCTACCACTGACCATTCCCTTGGGATAGTGCTTGCCATCAAGATGAAAAACAAAAAAATCAAGCCATTTATTATATTATCTACACACTTATCAAGTACATGACTTAGTACACACATACTAATAAATTGTGCTTGGCTCTAATTTTCATAGCCACCAAGCTTTTCCACTACCTTCTTAACCACAAAATATTTGTCATACCTAATATTAATCCACTCAAGTACATGAATTACAAACCATACCAAAAATATCATATGGCTAAGTGGCTCATGCTTCTAGCTAAGTTTGACCTTGAGTTTCTCTAGTAAAAATTGATAAAGGGGTAGGTCATTACTGACCAATTAGTTGAGGCACCCCTAAAAAACAACCAACCTCCTCCTCTTGGGTTTCTAGATGAGTCTATCATAAGCCTATCTCAAGTAGATTTCACCAATCAGGTAACCATGTTTTCAATGGTTCCAAATGTCAACATGGTGGGGGAGTCGATATCATCCTTATCCCCCTTATCAGTGACCCACTCCCTTTATCATTTAAAACTAACTTTGAATGTACCAACAATGTGGCTGAGTAGGAAGCCTTAGTGATAGGCCTCCAAACTACTTTAGCCTTAGGAATTAGAATAATTAATATCTTTGGTGACTCCTAACTTATGGTCAACTAAGTCATCAAAATTTACCAATGTAAGAATGAGGTTTTATAGCTATATAGGCAACTAGTTATAGATATTTTAACATCATTCAAACACTACCATATTCAAACCACCCCATGATCTGCTAACATATTTTTTGATATCATAGATTTTCTCACCTCCTAGATCTCATCAACACCCTTAGAGTCCACACTATCAATCATTTTCCATCACCTCACTGAGCCCTCCTACACCAAATCTGACACTCCAACCATATGTGGAAGAGATTCTACTTGACCTTTGGTATCAATAAACTTTCAACTACCATCACTTTCATGTAGTTCCCTCTAGCCTCTCTTAGAATTCCCATCGAGTGTTTATCCAGAGCACTTCATGTTATACCATTTTGGGTAGAATTCTCTACAAATGTGGTTTTGATGACCTCCTTTTCCATTGCCTTCATAGTTTAGAAGCCTCTCATGCTATTAAAGAGATATATGAGGGTTTCTATGGGGGCCACTTTAGTGGGCTCATTATAGCTAATCACATCCTCTGCTTGGGATATTACTAGCCCACCCTTAACCAAGACTGTCATGACTATGTGAAAAAGTGTGTCAAGTGTCAACAACATGCTAATTTACATCATGAACCTAGTAATAGTCTTCACATTTCCATAGAATTTTCACCCTTTTCATAGTGGGGTTTAGAATTTATTGGTGAAATCAACCCCCACTCTTCATAATGACATCATTCTATCATTACCACAACTAAATATTTTACCAAATGGGTAGAGGTTATTCCTCTTGTCTTGATGAAAGCTAAAAATATTATCAAATTTGTCACCCACCAGATTAACTATTATTTAAGTATTCCCCATAATATCATCACTGACAATGATAAATCTTTCATAAATAAACAAGTTCAAGGCCTTTATGATGTATTTGGTATTAAACTTATCTTTTCATCACCTTGTCACCCAAAAGCAAATGGATAAGCTAAGCCTCTAACAAAAACCTTAACAACATGCTTACTAAAATGGTTAATACCTCAGGTTGAGATTGAAACTTGCACATCGCTTTTGCCTTATGGGCATATTGCACTAACATTCAAACTCCTATAGGTGCTACACCTTTTTCTATTATGTTTAGAGATGAGCCTGTATTGCCTCCTCAAGTTCAAATACCTTCTCTTTTCATATATTTGCATGACCTTGTTTCAAAAAATGATTATCATCAAGAACATTTAGCTCAGCTTGAGCTACTTGATGAGCATCATTTGGACACTATTTCACATCTTCATGTCTTTCAAGAATGAATCAAATGAGCCTATAATGAACACCTCTAAGTTTGAGAATTCAACATTGGAGATCTTGTCCACAAGGAAAACCAACATGTAACTAATATGGAGAAAAGAAAAAGGGGAAAATTTGCTTTCAATTGGCTTGGACCCTACATCATTACCCATAAGTATGTATCAGGAGCTTATTATTTGTCCTCTTTTGAAGGAAAAAAAAACATGATCCTCTTAATGATTCATATTTGTGTCCCTTTTATTGTTAGATAGGGGTCACAATCATCATTTATCTAACTTAAGCTCATCCCTTGAAAAAACATTCATTTCCCTCTTTTTATGGGTAACCAACTAAAACTAAATCATGTGATTGTCTATCAAAATTATATCCCAATCTTGAACTATGGGTACCACAACTCTATTTATGGCATGATTCTCATAGTACTTCCCATCTCCTTGAGATCGGTTCCTATGGTCATTGTCACCTATACCTATTTTTCACCTACTGAACCTTCATGTTAGGTGATCCATTGAGCATGTATGGGAAATTATATGTCAATAAAAATAAAATAAAATCAAAAGAAATAGAAAATAACAAAAAATAACTATGGGTCATCATTAGCATTCACAGACTACTTCCTTAAAGAATAGCTATAAAAAATCCTCTAAAATTCCCAAATGTAAGGTGAATTGCTCCCTCAAAAAACAATTATAAAAATCATTTGAACTAAGCACATAAACTTATACCACTCCCTTGAAGGATGGCTGAGTAAAGCATTAGTCAAAACTAAAAATTTACTGGAAGCTTTCTGCATCAATCATCTTCCTTGACCCTCAAGAAAAACCAAAAGTGAAACTAAAAGCAAGAGTAAAAGAATTTTAAAAGTCAAAATAGACTCTCATAATAATAGTATCTTGGAAAAGCAGAATCAACTCTCCTCAATAGACTTCAAGCATCAATTAGTCTACACCTTATATATAGACATAGACTTGTTTATACTACCTCTTTTGACACCTACAAAAAAGCCATACTAGCCTCACTAATGGTTCTAGTTTCACCCATTCTCCCTCCACATATCATATACATGGGACTATGAGCTTACTTGACCCAATGTAATATAGATCCCTATCTATCAACATAAGCATACTAATGTGAAGCATTGGAAAGGCTTATTTTTTCTAAACCAATCCACCTTTAGGTTTTGTGTCGATCTTTACTAATGAAAAGGCATCGTGTTCCTTCTATTAGTTTATGTAGGCCTATCACTGCACATGAATAATAAACATCACATCAAAATCATGAACATCATGATCTCTATCAATAAGAAATGGCATCTATCTATGAATAAGTCAAACACAATTTAAATAACCATGAACATCAATCATATCATATGCACTTATAATCATGCCATTACACCATCACAAACATAAACCAAATCAATGAGCAAAACATTAGGGCATATACCATTTCCCATTTCACCTATATAACCATAAATAAATCCATAACATATATCCATCCATAACACATCGTATTATAACCATGAGTAGAATCAGATCATCATAGCTAACTTCTAGCATCACATGCCTAAGCTACTAAATAAAACATCATAAACATGAATCAAAACCATAAGCCATAATAACAAACCAAAATAAACTATCATATATAGCACCATAAGCATCCATCATATACATCTAATCATCAATAAATAATAATGTCATGATATGTTAGGCTCTCTAAAAAACATATACATCTCACTACATCAGTGCACAAGCTAGTATCAAAATAACATATCTCAACATAATCATGAGCCTACACCACTACCATTGGCCCCATTTGTACCTACACATATACCAAGTGGTGGTCCCCCTAGTCCTCCCACCCATGAAACTATAGAATCCCACTTCCCTAGAGTAGCCATCAATGGCCCATTGGCCAAGCTCGCTCTTTAATCTACATACCTCATAACTTGGGGTTGCTAGTTTAATACCATCACCTCATAATATCTAAGCTCTACCATGGTAGATAGATAGCATGCTTGAGGCACTGTGTCTAGTGTCCCTCTTACTACTATTGTACTAAACCTAGCCCTATATTTGAGTATATCTCTCACCTATAATAATGGTGAGCTAAATCTATAATGCCTAAATCTAGCCCTATAATGTGGCCACCTATCCCTACAGATCCTATACCTGAGCCCAGGACACAACCAATGTTACCCCTACCAATACACCCTAATGATTTATAGCCATCAGTACCACCCCTCTATCATGTCTACCCACATCTATAATTACATAGAT
Organism: Torreya grandis; assembly: GCA_037957365.1. Lineage (NCBI taxonomy): Eukaryota > Viridiplantae > Streptophyta > Pinopsida > Cupressales > Taxaceae > Torreya > Torreya grandis. The sequence continues at coordinate 995,465 of JARHVA010005928.1, forward strand.
AGGCTAGTACCAAGTTATGTATGCATCTATGTATCCTACATCATCTATGGGAGCCCTAACAAGAAGATCCTCAAAGCCAACATCCAAAATTATCTAAACAAGCTGGGCCACATGTAACTGAACCTTTTAGTCCTACCTCCTATATCATAGATGTGGATTTGATACACCCTCTAAAAAACAAAAATGGTACCACACTTAATCAAAGGGAATAAACTCAATCTCACTCTCTTAGTATCCCACTATCTACTTGTAACTCTATATAGTGAGGGTCTCTTTCTTGTAGCCTAGCTAGATAGGGAACTATAGGTATGGCCTCCTTGTGATGTCTACAACTACCAATCCACCTAGGGAAACCCTGAACCACTCAATGTCATGTGCTTCACCTTTGGCCCCTGACACAACATAGTCTTCCCTCCACTTCATAAAGCCAACATGGAACTCTAGTTGTGTGTACCCCATCTATGACAATACCATAGGCCTTGAAACTCAAATGTAATTTTAAGCCTAGTAGTGTAAGACCATACCCATGCTAACACCATACCTCTTACAGTGCATGAATTCCCATATCTCTCTATAGATCTTAATCAATAACACTAGGACCCAACCAAATATTATCCTCCCTAACAATACCTCAACCAAAACTTCTAGTAGTACATAATATAATCTCTCATTGCTAGAATATAGGAGCCTAAAGCAAGTAACTATGATAATTAACATCATCATTAGTCTCCTCTCCTTGAGATATTTATTATATAGTGTTGTATAACTAGACGCTCTAGAGTAATAGTGGACTTGGTCATTATCATCTCCAAATAGATACTCAACATACTCATCTCACTCTTGCTCAATCTGGTAGATCAACTCACCATGTAGTGGGAGCTGAGTGATCCTATGGATATCCTCTGGGATAATAGTCATCTCCTCAATTGATAACAAGAAGGTATTATTATAGAGATCCCATCTCTTAATGAGTGATAATATCATGGATGTATTACTAGGCATGTACTAGTAGTTCCTCATCCCTCCTATCCCTACTACCTCCATATGTGCCCAATCATCAACAGTCATCCCCTTAATCAGTATAGGGAAGATCTATGGCACATGGTCATGCATCTCTATCTACTTTTGAGCCTACACCAAATGAAAATACTTGGTTTAGACCCTAACTACTCTCATCTATGTTATCTTTTAAATGTGCCCCAAACCCTAACCTATTTGAACTAAATATAACCATAACCCATTTGCCCCTTGCACCCAACCTAGATAACCAAACATTAGGCCTAATTTCTTATCTTAACCCTAACTATACTCTAGGCCAAAACCATGCCTAAGCCCTAAACACCTTTAAAAACCCCACCTTATCATGGCTAACCACTAGTGGTTATGTTGACCACCAATGGTTGGGACCCCTACTTCTTAGGGTGTCAACCATCGATGGTCACTTGTGTGTATTCCATGACTAGAACACCCAAACCTACTAGGACCTAAATCATGAAACAAATTCAAAAAAACTACCCTACATAACATCCCTAGCTAAACATGCTACGCAAATCACTTACCCACCCTATCAATTTGATGCTCTCCCCACCACATTTTCTTGAAACCCCTAAAACCCTACCTAGGACATGCATGCCCAAAAATAAATTTATAGACCATTTCCCCATCAAAACACAAGTAAATGAAAATCAAACCTATTTACCAATTTAGTGCACCCCTACCTCATTTATTGACCTCCTTTGTGGTTTGAGCCCTCAAGTAGGTGCTTGGATGTTCCTTATGCTCCCTACATCTTGGACCCATAAAATCTACCATGCACCTCTAACTGAAGAGTAAAATCCACCTTAGCATACACCTTCCGTGCAAAGAACCCAAATCACCTAGAGCTTGATCAAATAAAGCCCAATAGTAAAAGTGAAAAATTAAATTTTGTTTTTTACTTTCACCCCCCTAAATTTTAGGGTTTCCCTTAACCATTGATGGTCAGGGTGACCATCGACAATCACCTTCTAAGGACCATGACCATCAATAGTTAGGATAACCTAAAAATCCACTTTTCACCTTTCACCTACAATATACCCATTTCAAGAAATTTACATCAAGCTCTTGCCTACTTTGGAGATGTCTTTCTCCCACCAACTTGACCACCTCATCACCTCACTGTTGGTCTCTTTTGGCCTATTTCGCATATAATTTTGTGACACTTATTTATTGATCCTTTGACTATAGTGACAACATTACCATGTTGACACTTTTAAATTTTGTGTTACCTTATACATACCGGCCCACTTATGTCTCATTGAGAGTACTTCCTACCTTGGATACCCATGACACTTAACCCACTTTTATTTTCCCCAAGAGCACTTCCTACTTTAGATACCCATAAAATATATAGAAATCACTTAGGAGACTTGAATTTATGAGTTTTCCTAGACTCCATGCCTATAGGTGATCACATGGTTCACTCATCACTTATCCTTCTTACCACCGACCCTTAATTTTACCAACATTGATAACCTAGTCTATACATGATCTTGGATATCACTCCTTTTTATCACATTATATGCACATGTTTGCATCTTAAATTCTCAACCTCATGCCACCACCTACTGAGTCACAATCTACCACTTACCAAACCCATACCTACTTTAGCTTCACCTCACCAAATTCTAGTTTGAAGGGGAATACTTCCATTCTTAGGGTAACTAGACCCTTGACCCATACTCTATTTTTGTTTACCATCTTGTTCACACAAGCCATATAACAAAAAGGGAAAAAATATAAACATAAAAAATCTACACATATATGACTTTGAATGTCAAAGTAGTCTTGAAAGTACCCTTAGACCCTCTTAAAACCAACCTACACCTATCAATCCTAAACCAACCAATTTGTACTTAGTTACACCTAGATAAATAACCCTAACCTTTAGGACCCTATTCCTATGGATCTTGATCATTGATAGTCAGGGTGACCATTGATGGTCAGCCTTTGGTATCCCTGACCATCAATGATCAGGATCCACCTTTTAGCCAAGAGAATGCAAGCTCCACTAACCCATTTCTAAATATAACTTGTCTAATTTGTGTTGCAAGCCTTGACATGCATGAATTATATTTAGATGACCTAGTTACACCTTCACTTCCACCTCTTACTTATGCCTATAAGAGAGAAAGGTTTGGGATGTCAAATCCATTTGTAATAATTATCAGTTTAAGCATTCAAGAGTTTCTTTTGTAAGTCAATTCGGTCAATTAGATCAATCAATGCCATATACATTATGAAGTATTATTAGCCATCTTATTGAGAGCCAACTTATCATTGTATCTTAACCAAGCTTTCGTGTATCATTACTCTACCAAAATTATGATACATTCCACCAATAGGCTAACTACATCAACCACCCACCCAGCCAACTTATGGTGAGAGAAGCACTTGTTTATTAATATTCACATACTTTTATTCCATTTCATAATCAATTTATCCTTTACATAACTCCTATAATTCATCAATAGAATCCCATCATCTTTTATTGATCAAACCCATAATTCTATAGTCAACCATTGATGGTTGGACCCAACCGCTAACTGTCAGGCCTAACCTTTGATGGCCACCCTAACCACTAATGGTCAGCTATGGTAGAAAAACTAACAATCTTATTTCACCCATCCACACCCAATAAAACCCACATTTCTATGTTTTTGACCATTCATAGACCCCCTTATAATTTTATGAAGCATACCTCAACCCATTTTCACTAGTATTAATTAGTTTATCACTAATTAAATCATTTGTAGTATATTTTTATATCATGTTTTCTTGTATTCAATTTCAATACCTTTTGATTATTGATGCAAGTACCTTCTTTCTAGTTTATCAACTTGATTGTTTAAAATGTGTGGATTGATATCCCCTAAGGAAGCTCTCACTTTTGGGATGTAGCTATCTCTAGGAAATCCACATTGCTATATGTTTAAAAAATAAGTTTGCTTTAGTGTTTTCTTATATGTAGGTCTTCCTACCAAGACAAATAGGATATGTTCATAATCTTATGATTTAATGCATGAAAAACCAAATAGGTTTTTCAACCACACCCATATTGAGTTTTTGTTCTCTCTTTCTTTCAAACTTAAGTGAAAATTTACATGAAACACCTAGCTAGTTTTTTTATCAATAATAACATATGCCATACCAATAATATAATCCTAATGCATAGATACATATTCCTAATTGGTTAATTAATAAAATGAACATTCCCCAATATGTCATTTCTTGATCTTACCCTAGTTAAGGTAATTCACCTTTGACTATGCAAACCAAACCATAATATGCCACACCATCTAGCTTCCTAGCCCTAGAGCTACATCAAATGAAGGATGTGATTATAACCATTCAAAATAAGAAGTAAATGAAGAATTTCAAATTAGAATACATATTTTTATATTCATTTAATATGGATTACCTCAAAATACCTTTTCCTTTAGGTTATGAGCCACCCAAATTTGATAAATATAAGGGAAAAGGCAACCCAAAAGAGAATTTAAAATAATTCTTTATTAATTACTAACCAGTGGCCTATAATAATTTATACATTCTTCTCCTCTTTCTTATAATTTTATCTAGATAAGCCTTGTAATGGATTATTATATTACCAAAGAATTCTTGCCAGACTTTGATGACCTTTTAGATAAGTTTGTATAACATTTATAATATAATATCAAACATGAGATTACAATGGTCGATTTGGGTTAGGTAAAATTGAGAAATATTGAAAGCTTTGATAGTTACTTGCAATAGTGGAGGGTACTTACTAACTATTTTAGTCATAATCTACTAGACAAATAATTGGCCATAAAATTTAACCAAAGTCTACATACTGAGATATCATATCATCTCAATCTATATTATTCTCACTTTTGAAGAAGTTATCAAGAAAGATATACAAATGGAAAAAGCACTTGTCAATAAAGGGATTATCAAATTATCTTCTTCCAATTAGAAATAGATCCAAAACCAACATCAAGGCCAACAAAAAAATAAATCCATAATCAAAACCAAAACCCATCCAAATACTGGCTTCAAGGCTAGTTCTATCTAATACTTTAGAAAGACTAAAAGCCTATAATTATAATAAGAATGTTGTCAATAATGGGGTCATTAAATCATGACATATCCAAATGGTGAAAACACTATCTAGTAATTTATCTCTACCCATTTAGAAACCACTACCTCCATTTAACCTAGACCTCCATAAAATATTCTACAAAATCCTTTATAGTTATAAATGCCTCCTCAAGGGAGAAGACCACGCATAACTAAAACATTTAGTGATCTTAGATAACCCATTGAGTTAGTATTATATAAGTTGGTTCAAGCCAATATGATTATTTAGCCTATGCTAAATCCTTTTCCTAAAGTAATTCCTTTTCTTGATCGTTACAAATAGCATGAGTTTTTTGAGTACCATTATATTAAGGGACACTCTATACCTTATTATATATAACTAAATAACTTGATTGAGAACATTCTTGAGAATGGATAGATAGAATGGGATAACCATGCCCCTACATCTAATCATAACTTGGGTATCTATCAAAACCATTTTCCTTAATAAAATAACCATCAATATTAGCAATGACAATGGAAAATAACACCAATGTAATAATGAACAAGAATGCAACCTCAAAATAAAAAATGTCAAAAACAAAAAAAAATGGCTGGAACCAAGGTCAAACTCATCAATCAAACTAAGGATTCCATAATTCCATTACATATATGTACAATAATATTGTAAGACATGTCATAGGTGGTCATATTACCACCATTACCAAATACCAATTAACCTAGACTAGTGCCCAATAATTCCTATCAACCTCCCTATGCCAATAATCCTTATTTAGACCATGCTAGTAGACAATCTTAATATCACCCAAGAATTACCATTCCAAGACCTTTTACCTCTTCATCTAGTTACAAAGGCCCAATACCTGAGTGAGATTATCTAATGAAAAATTGATGAGCTAAGGTTATTATCCAAATCCTAAAACCTTATTCTATTAATGAACCCATCTAAACCCCCATACCAATAAAAAACAAGACAATTGCCAATACCAAAGAAAAAACCTATGACATTATGGAACAATTACAAAATACACTTGAGCAAATATCCATCATAGATTTATTATACACATCTAAAAATCACAAGAGTATAATTAATAAATACCTAAGCCAATTCCTTGTACTTAATGACATTATGCCCAATAAATTTCAAGCTATGGTAGGACATTTAGCCCTTAGAAAATGACTTAACTTTTATAAAAGTGATATGTGATCCCTGGGCCCATTACATAACAACTCTTTATATATCAAGGTCATTATATCTATACATACAGTTAAACATGTCCTTATAGACAATGGTTTAGGCTTAAAAATTGTGTCTCTAAAGTTGGTGATGCATATTAGATACATAATAACTAATATTTAGCTAGATACCATTATTATCAAAGCATATGATAATGAAGAATGAGAATAATAAGAAATCATTAGTTTACCAATGGTTATTGGGCCCTTGACCCATGACACCCTTTTCTTTGTTATCAACTTAGAGTTATTATACAACTTGGATTCATGAAATATGGGCCATACCTTTTATGCTACATCAATGTGTCAAATTTCCTCATTTAGGGATAAAAGTAACCTATTAGTTAATCTCTAGCCTTACTAGTTTTGTAAACATATAGTGGTGGAGTACAAGAGTTATAATTACCATTTTATCTTGAATCTTATGCCTAAAACTGATAAAGAAAATAATGATAAAGAAAAATCCATTGAATCAAAACCCAAATCCTATTACATCAAAATTGAAATCCTAGCTTCAAATTCATATGCACCTCCACTAGAGATAGCTAACCATTTTTACATATTCGATAAAGGTCTAGAAGTGTACAATATTCATGAATACTTTGATATATCTAAATTTCCTTAAAACCCAAAAGCCTATGGGAGACGCAAATCCAAGACTATTCAAATAGAATGGAATGTTAAAGGAAAATATAATCTCACTCAACTCATAATTTTTAAATTGGCCTTTGTATAAGAACATGACCCTTTTGTAGAAGATGATTTATGTCTCTATAATGATAATCTAGTTGTTTATTACCAAAGACCAAATTTACTATCCCTAACTGAATTATGTATAACCAATCTTATGAAGGTAGAGGTATGGGGGAAATAAACAAGGAACCCTTGAGATAATTTCCATGACCAAGTACAAAATAACTCATTGTATTGGATTTAAACTACATGGGGGTGACCCCACATACCTTATTCAAGTTTATACACCAATAACTAATGAGGATGATGCTAACAATGATGTAGGGTATAATTATAACATCTATGATGATAATACTACTACCAGTTTTTTAACCCTTAGGCCATATGTACCATTAGTCATGTTATTCTCCCTTATTCACTTTCCCTTCATTACACCCAACTAATAAATTTGGACCAAAAATATTCAATAGTTATACTTGATGAGTTTGATAATGAAGAGGCCATTTATGTCTTTCTAAGTTTGAGGGATCATAATCCTCTAAGAGATCACAAACAAGTTTTCTCTATCAAATTGGATCCTGCTTCCTATTTTAGAGAGTGGATGATCTTCCTTAGCTAAAATCAAAAAGAAAATCAAACATTGAGGTCTAAAAGTGAAAACCTATTTGAGGCACTTTCAAATAGGGAAAAAGAAAGAAAAAGGTAAGTATATTTTTGAAAGCCTATTTTAGGAACCATTAAACAGGGATGTTCACCATTCTTTTCATGAAGCACAAGAGACTATTAGTCCAAGGTTTATGTATGGATCCAAAATTAGTACTAAAGAGTGAAATTTTTTTGAGGAGATCGTATAGGCATTCCTAGAGGTATTTATTACATGGCTTTTTATACCCTTAGAAGATTCAATTTTATCTTGTAAAAATGACATTGATTAAATAATCAAGCCATAAGACTACAACAATGACAACTAGTTTACCCCTTTACCAACTATTTTAGAAGATGGTTCCACACTCTTTATGGGGGACACTTCTGAGGTCAACATTATAATTCTAGAGGACCCAAAATGGATTAAATTAGGTACATCCCTCACTGAGGAGGAACATGAAATATTTACAACCCTTATGAGGAATTTTTTTGATATATTTGCATGGTATATTTAGATGTACTAATTTGGACCCCACCTTGGTCGTATACTATCTTGTTGTACACCTTGATGCCAAACTAGTTAAGTAAAAGCTGAGAAAAATGCATCTTCATATTGCTATATTAGTCAAGAAAGAGTTGGATAAACTCTTAAATGTGAGATGTATTTGACCTATTGATTATTTAGAGTGGATTTACAATATAATAATGGTCAAAAAGAAGAAAGAGGGTATTAGATTGTACACTAATTTCTAAGATATTAACAAGGCCTACTCAAAGGATGACTTTCCTCTACCAAACATTAACATGATTATTAAAACCCCAACCAAATATGAAATTATTTACCTTATAGATGTTTTTTCATGATACAACCAAATCAAGATTACACTAGAGGACTGATAGAAGACAACATTCACCACTTTGTGAGGAATGTTTTGTTATTAGGTGACGCCATTTGGACTCTAGAATGCAAGAGAAATATACCAATGAGAAATGATAGTAATTTTACATGATATGATATGTGACATTATTGATGTCATCTTAGGTAAATATTAGACTTGATCCAAACACCCAATTATACTTCAGATAATTTTTGAGACTTTGAGACTAAAAAGTTAGGCTCAACCCTAAAAGTTGTGTATTTAGGGTAACTTTTGGAAAATTGTTAGGATTTATTATCTCTTTTTGAGGTATTGAAGTTAATTATACCAATGTTTGGACCATTACAAAGATGTCACCACCATTTAATTTGAATTATCTTTGTAGTTTTCAAGGTAAAATATAATTAATTAGACACTTCATTTCACAACTAGCCAATAAATGCCATCTTTTTAAACACTTGTTGAAGAAGGGCACCAATTTCTCATGGAATGAATATTTACATAAAACATTTGACAATCTCAAAGAATACTTTTATAATCCACTTATTTTTCTATTGCCTATGTCAGGAGGGCCATTTTTGCTTTACTTATATGCCACTGAAAATGCCCTAGGGGCACTTTTGGCACAACATGATGAATAGGGAAAAGAGTATGTCATCTACTACCTAAGTGAAAAATTAATCACATTTAAACACAATTATACATTGATCGATAAATCTTATTTATATATGGTTTTCACAACCCAAAAGTTATATCACTACATGCTAAATAATAAGACTATTGTAATTTCCAAAGTAGATCCACTCAAGTATCTACTATGTAAAACAACTTTACATGGATACATAGTGAAGTGGATCATGTTCTTGAGTGAATTTGAGATTGAGTATGTCAATCAAAAATACATCAAGGGAAAGGTACTTGAATATCAACCTCTTTTTGATACTCAACCTCTTATATTTGGGTTTCCAAATGAATACATCATGACTATAACAAAATCACCTCTTAAAGTAGAACAATAGATAATGCAATTTTATGGTTACTTCACATTATGTGGATTAGTTGATGACATATTGTATATCATGCTAAAAGGATATCTTATTCCGAAGTCCTTTCACATTATATTTTCATGTACTAATAATATGGCTAAGTATGAAACACTCATCATAGTGCTTTGACAAGTAGTATAATGGAATATCCAACATCTTTTGGTTCATTGTGATACACAACTTATAATTAATAAGGTTACAAACCAATACTAAATAAAGGATGAGAAGTTGGTATCTTATAAAGGTATGTTTGACATTCTTAAGTAACAAATTTCCAATCCTTAGTTTGAATGGATATAGAAGGATAGTAATAGAGTAGCTGATACCATGGCTATAATTGGCTTTATGATTCAACTTATAAATAGAGCTATATAGTATCAATTTATTACGGAACATATCCTAGCATTGGCATAATAATAAGTATAAGGTTTGAAATATTGTTTCTACCACATATACTTGGTATTTTGAATTATATAATTACCTCGATGACCAAATCATTCCCCCAAAGATTTCTCATAAAATATGAAAAACCTTCATTCATAGATCCTCCCATTATACCATACTTGGACCTTCTCTATATCATAAAAGATATAATGTAACCATGATTCATTATTTATCTTTGATATAATATGGATTAACATTGAGGGAAGTTCATGAAGTAGTGTGTGGTTCCAACACCAATGAGGCCATCCCTACTAAGAAATTATTATGTACTGGTAATTATTAGCCAACAATGGAAAGTGATGTAGTTGTCTATGTGAAGACATACATGAAGTGTAAAAAGTGTGCTAATTTGATTGATGCTCAAGCTAAAATACTTAAATTTATAAAAAAATAATGGCCATTATCAACATGTGGAATCAACCTTGTAGGAAGATAAATCCCACTTCCTTAGATAGATAAAAACATGTCCTTACTAATACAAAGTATTTCACTAAGTGGGTAGAATCCATTCCCATTACTTATGTGACTAGTAAGTAGATTTCCAAATTCATATTTAATCATATCATTTTTTTCTATGGTATCCCCTCACACATTATATATGATAATGGTGGTTTATTTAAAAATAAATATGTAAAAACACTTTATGCCTAATACCATATAAAATAACACTTTTCCACTACCTATTTTCTATAAGGAAATGGACAAGCCAAGGCATCTAACAAAACCATTATGAATATCCTCAAGAAGATTGTCAATGATGTTTATCATAATTGGCACTTATAATTGTTTAACACCTCTAGGCTTACCATACCACTTTCCATACCCCAAAAAGAGTTACACCATATTCCCTTATTTATCACACTAAGGCCATTCTTATTATTGAGGTCAAGTTGCATTCTCTCAACATTTCACTAAAATACATCATTCATGATGAGGACTATAGAGTAGCTCATTCTCAAGAGCTATATTTACTATATGGAAATTGCATGGATACCTTTAATAACATTAAAGTGTACTAGAAATAATTTTTTAACTAGTAAAATCAAAATATAAAGCATATAGAAATTGAGATTGGTGATTTTTGTCACTTGGATTTGCACCCATTGAGGAGATTCCTAGTTGTGGGTAACAATTTGATGAGATGAGTCTCTAAAAGGGTTAATTTCCTTGATGCACTCTTTGAAGTACTTTCTTGCCTATAAAATTTGGATGAAAAGGGTTTAAAAATAAAATAAAAAAGGTGATACACTAATATTTTACTTCATCCTATTGATTTAAATTATACTACATAGAGCAAAACAAAGAGTCTTTTACCCAAAAATCATAACACAAGACATATTATTACATTAGTGTTTCATAAGCTAGGTTCAAGAAGGTATTTTGATAATTAAGAGGGAAATGAATGATTCCTTAAGATAATATAGTTAGGGAATAATTTTAAGATACTTATACACTTAAAATAGAACACTAACAAAGACTCATAATAATTACTCTTCTGCACATTTGGTGAACAATCAAGCATAACATGCTAGAAAAGATCATCTTTTACTAGACAAGACCAAAAAGATTAAAATAACCATCAATTATACAATATGTAAGTAGGAAAAATAACTTTTTTATTTATTCATGATTAATTCAAGTATAAATTTGGCTAGGGTTTCACCATTAACCAATGGAGGCTGCTAAAAAGAGACAAAAAGCTAATATTTATAGCCTTTGAGAGAAGAACAAGACCAAAGATGTACAAATGTCACTTAGATACTTATAAATATAATAAAAGTGGTTATAATTACATGAGAAAGAGTAATAGAAATAACCATGTAAGTTTAGGATGACCAAGTGTCCATACAAGTCATGGAACTTATGAAAAATGGCATAAAGCTCTAAGTATTAGTTTCAAAAATTGCCTTCATAATTTAAATTTATTTGAATGTGAAACAACTAAATATGGATAGGTTTGATGATTGGGATGAGAGGTAAGCCTTTCATGCATGCATTTACATGCATTGGTTCTAGTCTTAATCATGTGGAATCATCTAAGAGGAAGCCATCACTACTTGGAGTCTAAAAACTCCTCATTTTTATCACCCCTCACACTTAGACTCAAAAATGCCTTTATTTTTCCGTTAAAATCCATGGGAGGGATTTAATGACACTTATAAAGACTATCCATGGGCTTAGACTACTAAAGTACACCTTAAAAAGGATCACACTTGGAGTTTTCACCCTTCTCACCCTTTTATCCACTATGCCAATTTTGATTGGCTAAAAGGAGAGCTATTGTTTGAAAATTATAAGTTTTCAATTATAATTAAATTACCATAGGGAGTTATAATAATTCTAAATATTTCCTCCAAAATTTATTTCATCTTTTGAAACCTCTTATAACCTAAAAAACAAAAAAAATGGTAAAAAATACCCTATCTTTCATGTTGTCCATATAATTCCATACAGATCATATATATGGGAGAAATCATAAATGAGTAATATTTAAGTTAAAATATCTTCCATGGTCAAATTATGTCATTTGGATAGCTCTCCAATCTTGTTCTCTCCATCGGGTCCTACTTGAGGGTTTAGTAGGGTTTTAGGTAGTTTTTGGTCTTAAGATTTGTTCATAAATATTTGAAATTGGATCTGAAACTAAATGCCACAAAATTTTTATTAAGGGGCCCTAATAACCTCTTCCAATACCTTTTTTTCCCTTGCAAATCCTTAGAGGAGATATGAGCATTTGAAGTCACCCTATCGAGCTTATTCTCACCTTTCTTACATGCTTATATCCTCTCTAAGCTAAATATAGATTTTTTATAGGTTTATTTTCATATAAAAAGATAAAAAATTTATATATTCACCTCTCTAACATGCCTCAATCATCTAGATATTCTAATAAGAGTTAGAAATGAAGATGGATCCCCAATTGGTTCTAGGTCGCCTCAAAGCCTAATGGGTCTAATAGTCACCTTGATAGCTTTGGATGTTAGGGATGATAATTCATGGTTATATTGGTTTACTATGATTTTTCACATCCAATTTTATCTTACAAATCCACTACATAACCCAACAAGCACTCTTCTTCATCTTCTTCTCTCATTCACCAACTAGGCTTAGTGCAAGTTTGCCTAGTTGGACTATGTGCATGGGTAATTTAGTCAATTTGAGGGGTATTATATTTATATATTTATTAAATAAAATATATATTCCTTCAATAAACCTCATTATATTTTTCTTTAGGTTTCAAAATCTTCATATCAATTCCTTTTCCCATTTTTCACTTACTAGCTCACTTTGCCAAAACATGATTTTCCTAGACTAGCTGACCTCTAAGATAAAATAGTGAGGTATATCCATCATCCCAAGGAAAAGTGAGTATTTTTGTATATTTTACAATAAATTATGAATATTTTTACCATATGGTTTATCTTTATTCCATTTCTTAGGTGTTTAACTAGCTCTAAATGCCTAAAAAGGCCTCTAAAAACCTTGTTTTCTTATTTTTTCTTCAAACCCTCCTAAGAGTGACCTTTATAATCCAAAAAATTATTATTATAGGTTAATTTAACATGTTTCCCATATCCAATTAATCTTACTAAAGTTTTTTATTCACCCAAAACATTCCCTACCTTTGAATTCTTCATGTTCATTTATTGAGTAAAGATGTTTCCTAGCTCATTGTATGGACTGATAGCCCTTTAGCCAAGAAAGGAAGAGTGGATAGACATGTTAAATGGGTATAATTTTGTATAAATAATTAATTCATAAATAATATAAAATATTAATTTTATGGAAAAACTTATCTCTTCACTTAAACACCCTCATCTCTTCCTCTTACCTTCATGTTCAAGACTGCAACATGGTGGTTGTAGGTGCACATAGGGGTACAAGAGACCATTTATAGGTTTTTTTCATCATATTTATAGTTAATGAAGTTACCATGACATTTATTTATTGAAAAAAATGTTTTTATTATAACCCAAACTCATTTTTTGGGGCCTCATATGCACTTTTAGTCAAAACTGGGTACCCCACTATACTCTGACTAAGATATTCTATCTTTTACCCCTATAGGTGCCTATTTTCTCACTTGATAAATATTAATGATGAGTGAGGAAGTGAATTAAACTATTTAAACTATAATTAAATAATTTATAACTCTACCAAACATCTCAACTCTACCAAACACCTCAATTAGACCTTGCTTCCAAACTTGGTGAGTTGTTGACTATGTTTTCTATTTAAAAAAAACCACTTATAGGAGCACTTATATAGTTTAGGTATAGAAAAACACATACAAGATATTATTTATATTTATTTCAATTTAATATATTATATTTCATTCATATCATGCTTATCTTCCTCATATATATTTGAGCCTTAAGATTGAGCCTCTTCATACTTGATTGAGAAACCCTATTTATTGACCCTGGCTGTAGATGTCTATGCTTCTAATTAGCTTGTACATGAAGCTAAAATACTACTATTGAAAAAAGTTTAAGGTCAAACAACATACTTATTCTCATGAAATCAATCTAATTTCCCTACAACCACACCTACACATCAAGCTAGCTCATTGCCTATTGAGTGAGACACTCTACTTTTAGGACCCTATTATAGGTGTATTTTGTATCAAATAAGGTTGATAAATATGTTTGTGAAATCCCATTGAAATTATTGAGGTCACAATTTCATTATTGGTCCTTCATTTAACTTTTTATAATCCTAAAGCATCAAATAGGCATCAAATTGGGGTCATTGTTCTAGCCCTATTGTAGGTGTATATTCTCTACAATGTTTAGATTATAGGTATGTAAAAGGAACCAAAACCATCTATCCTCTCTTATTGGTGATTATTTATGCCATATATGTGAATTTGAGATTTAATAATACTTCAACTTATTATCATGGTCTAATACCAGCTTTGAAAATAAAATTTCTTAAAAATACAAAATTATATAGATGACATTGACTGTTATCAGAGCAAAAATGGGCAAGTTTGATCTCTTCAATATCCAGTATCCATTACTCCTCTTGACATATTTCATTGAAAGGTCCTTATCCATGATAGATAATAACAATAAATATTATTATAAAGAATCAAAACCTCATGTAGCCATGTCATATTCTTTTCAAAAAATACTAAAGGGCCTTTATTTTCATCTTTTGGGGATAAAGGGCCTGGACACAGCTATTTGGTCTTAGAAAGTGATCCATGACCCAATTTTATCATTTGAAACTTCAAAGAGGTATGTCAAGGATTTATTATCATACCATAACCTTAATTATATGTCAAGATATTTCATCCTCTCCATAAAAACATTTTAGTACCCTGCTCAACCACCTATAAGTGGATGTTTTGGTACACAAATAGTGAGTTAGATATGATAAATATGAAACTATTCATGCATATTAACTTTGTATGATTTTATCAAACATATTAATTAACATTTAGAAATACTAAGAGGCTGGAACACATATTCATCTTCCCACACCTCAGTATAATGCCAGCAAGGGCCCTGTAGGTATGCATTAGGCATGTTAAACAAGTAGGTCATGGAATTAGTCAAAAACATGATAGTAAATAGATTTAAAAACAATCAAATTAATTTTTAAAATTTAAATACATGATATTAATTATTGGTAACCTTGAAACCATTTCAAACCTATCTTTTCCAATATGAAAATAACCTATATGTACATGGAGAAGAGCAATTAGGGGCATCTCAGAACTATTTTAACATGGTGGATAAGTTTGTGACTACACTAACACATTTTAAAAATATATAAATGAAATATTTCCAACTCCTAAACGTTTGTAAAATAGTTGCATCATGAATACAACTCCATTAATGAGATGAATAAGCCCCTACATCTGACTACAACAAAGGTTAGGCATGGAAATGACAATGGATAATGACAAGATTACAAGCTACCCAAAACATGATATGGTGAAACCAAAAAATGGAAGGAGATAGTAATATTAATTTTATGCATGTATAACATCATTTTATATTCACATAAACTCTCTATAAAAGACCAACATTCTAGAAGAAGGTAGAAATAACTATAACTTCACTCCACTCCTCTTTAAAAATTGAGTTAGCTAGCTCATCAAATCAAAACAAAATGTGAAAAAAATAATGGATAACATTATATAATAGAGTAAAAATCATTTTGAACCAATCCTATAAAGTTAATTTTAATTACTTTCATAAATAAGAGCAAAACTTACAGGGTGCATAGATAGCAAGCAGATTTGAAAGGTCAAATTCTTAGGAATGGTTCATAAAGTTTAGACAACCATTAATCTAAAACCAAACATAAAATTGAATCTAAATAATAATATAATATAACCCCAAGATATTTTTTGTTAAAACTTCTTGTGTTGACTGTACCAAGTTCAAAATTTTAGGTCACTTTTACTTGCTAAGAAGTGTGAAAAGGAATAGAACTATTTTGAGCCAAAAACGGTAATTTTAGATCATATAAAACATGGAAATAAGCATGGGGAAGATAAAGAGGAATTTTATGATCCTTTACCATGTATCAAACTTCCCAAAAAATCCATACAAGTGCCATTTTCTTCTCCTTTCACTAGAAATCTATCTTTAACAACTTACCAGTTTTTAGTTATGTCAATTGGTTAAGATTAAAGTGGCACATAGGGCATGAAATAATATTTTTTAACCTTAAAACTTCCAAATAAATACATACAACTCATTAAATACACCTTTTTTACCTCAAAAATGACCCAAAATGACTAAAAGGTCTAAAATAAATAAGGACCAAGGCTAATATAACATAAAATGACATTAATTAACTTATAAAACACCTTGTGATACAATTATGATACCATATAACACCTAAATGTCAAATTTTTTACTTAGGGATGCCTCAATTTAACCTAAAAGTCAAATTTAGTCAACAAATTGGTGACTCATAGGGGTAGTATGCCTGCTATACTAACTAGACCAGCAGCCTTATCCTATCATTAGAATTTTTTAACCAAATTTGACTTTTAGGTAAATTTTGGGCACCCCTAAGCAAAAACATTGATCTTTATGTGTTATATGGGGTCAAACATTATGTCATAAGTTGTTTTATATGTTAATTAATGTCATTTGATGTTATACTAGCCTGAGTCCTTATTTATTTTAGTCATTTTAGGTCATTTTGAGGTAAAAATGGTGTATTTACTAGGTTTTTATAGATTTATTTGGAAGTGTTAAGGTTATAAAATATGATTTAATTCCATATGTGTCCACTTTAGAATTAACCAACTAACATAACTAAAAAGTGGTAGGTTGTTCAAAAGAAAAGGCAGTTTTCTAGTGAAAGGAGAAGAAAAAGGCACTTCTATAGATTTATTAGGAAGTTTTACATGTGTAAAAGGATCATAAAATGAATCTTAAGATTTATAATTCTTAGTTACATGTTTAAGATGATTTGAAGGTACCATTCTTGGCTCAAAATAGTTATATTCCTTTTTGCCCTTCTTGGCAAGCAAAAGTGATCTACAAGTTTGTACTTGGTATGGTCAGCACAAGATATTGCAAGAAAAATGATATTTTTGTTGTATTATAAACTTATTAATATTCAATTTTATGTTGTTTTTAGTGTAATGGTTTTCTAATATTTATTAATCATTCCTAAGAAGACCTTTCAAATCTGTTTGGTAATCTGAGCACCCTACAAGTTTTTCTCTTGTTTGTGAAAGTTCATATAATTAACTTGTTGAGATTGGTTATAGATGAGGATGAATACATTATATAATGTTATAAATTATTTTTTTAATATTTTTTTTGATTTTATGAGCTAAATAACTTATTTTACAAAGAGGAGTGAAGGAGTAAGAAAACAAGCTTTTTAGAGGCCTTTTTTGGGCATTTGGAGCTACTTAGACACTTAAACCATGGAATAAATATAAACCCTATGGTAAAAATAATCATTATGCATATTAAAAAATATAAAAATACTCACATTTCCTTGGGGATGAGGGATATACCTCACTATTTTGTCTCAGAGGTTAGCCAATCTAGGAAAATTAGGCTTTGGCAAAGTGAGCTAGTAAGTGTAAAATGGGAAAAGGACTTGATATGAATATTTTATAACCTCAAGAAACATATAATTAATTTTATGTAATGAATATATATTCTATTTAATCACTATATTAATCTCAAACCCCTCAAGGTGACTAAATTACCCATGCACATAGTCCAACTAGGAAAACTTTCACTAAGCCTAGTTGGTGAATGAGAGAAGAAGATGAAGAAGAGTGATTAGAGGGTTATGTAGTGGATTTTCAAGCTAAAATGGGATGGTAAAATTCATAATAAACCAACATAACCATGAAATATTAGACGTAACATCCAAAGATAACAAGGTGCTTATTAGACCTATTAGGCTTTGAGGGGACCTAAAATCAATTAGGGGTCCATCTTCATTTATAAATATTGGTGGAATATAAATATGATTAAATAATGTTAAGGAGGAGGATATATAATTTTTTTATCTTTGGATATTAAAAAAAACCTATAATAAAGCTATTTTTAGCTCAAAGAGGGTACAAACATGCAAGAAAGACAAGAACAAGCTCAATAGGGTGACTTCAAATGCTCACATCTCCTCTAAGATTTTCATGGGAACCAAGGGAATTGTTAGAGGTTATAAGATAAAATTTTAATAATGTTTGTGTAATTTAGTGTTAGATACAATGTCAAATATTTATGAACAAAGATTAAGACTAAAAATTGCCTAAAACTCTACTAAACCCTTAGCCAACACCTGATGGAGAAAAAGCTTGGAAAGATATCCAAATGACATAGTTTTACCATGGAAGATATTTGAACTTGAATATTACTTATTAATTATTCCTCCCAAATAGATGAGATGTATGAAATTATATGGACAACATGCAAAATAAGGTATTTTTGACCATTTTTTGTGTTTTACTAGTTTTGGGAGTTTTCAGAAGATGAAATAAATTTTGGAGGAAATATATGGAATTATTATAAATAAATATGCTAATTTATTTCTAGGGGAAAACTTATAAGTGTTTAAACAATAGCTCTTCTTTTAGCTAGTCAAAATTGACATAGTGGACACAAGGGAGAGAAGGGTGAAAAATCCAAGTGTGAGCATTTTTAAGGTATAATTGAGTAGTATAAGGCCATTGATAGTATTTATAAATTTAATTAACTCCATCCCATATATTTTCATGGAAAGTTTAAGGCCTTTTTTAGGACAATCATGAGGGGGTGACAAAAAGGAGGAGTTTTTAGACTACAAGCAGTGATGGCTTCCTCTTAGATGATTATAAATGATTAGGAATAAAATGAATGTATGGAAATGCATGTATGAAATCCTTCCATCTCATAAAATCATCACACCTATTCCTAGTTAGTTGTGGGATGTTCAAATAAATTCAAATTATGAAGGCAATTTTTTGAGCCAAGATTGAGTGTTTTATGCCATTTTTCATAAGTTTCATGACTTGTATGGACACTTGGTCCTCTTAAAATAATATGGTTCATTAAATTACTCTTTATCATGAAAATTTAACCCATTTTACTATTTATACAAGTGTCCAAGTGACCTTTGAACTTCCCTAGTCTTGTCTAGTAGAAGATGATCTTTCCTAACATGTTATCCTTGATTATTCACTAATTATGCAAAAGAGTAATTGTTACAAGTCTTTTTTAGTTTTATATTTTAAATGTATAAGTGTCTTAGAAGTGGTCCCTAATTATATTATCTCAAGTAATCATTCATTTCCCTCTTAATTATCAAAATACCTTCTTGAACCTAGCTTATGAAATACTGATGTAACATTCTATCTTGTGTTATGAGCTTTGTGTAAGAGAATATTTGTTTTTCTCTAAGTAGTATAATTTTAGTCAATAGGAGGAAATAAAATATTGGTGAATCACATTTTTTATCCTTATTAGTTTTTTTTATTAACTGTTTTCATCCAAATTTGATAGGCAAGAAAGTACTTCAAAGAGTGCATCAAGGCAACTAGCCCTTCTAGAGACTCATCTCATCAAATTGTTACCCACAACAATAGAGATATTTCCATTATGCCACATGGATGAGGAGAGATATTAATATAATAAAAGGGTGAAAATCAAAGAGATGATAGTGTTATTTTACTAAAATAAAATTAAAAAAAAACATTAATGTTGAGACCAAAAAGAAAGGAAGGTTTTAACCTAACTGGTTAGGGCCTTATGTGGTTATTGCTAATTATGGTTATAGGGAATACATTATATCCATTACAAAAGGAGAGAAACTTGATTATTATATGAACATAATACACTCAAAAAAATTTATGCTTGAGGGACTTGAACTATTGTCTATAAGGATTATTTAAGTTGTGCCACGATATAACCATTCTTCATAACGTACCTATATCCCTTTCCCACCAAACCTTAGCCTATTAAATTATAGTTATTTTCACCTATCACCTATAAATTTTAACCTTGGTTTTAATTTATTTTTAAATTATGCACTTTCAATGGTTTCTATCAGATACAGTTCCTCTAGTTAATTTAGATTTAGACTTTTGAAGGCATTCATTCAATGGTAGTATATGAAAGCAGTATGACAATGATCCTAAAAATTGCATCCTTCATCTGTGCCATGTTATATATCAATTTACCTATTCCAATATTTCTAAATAGCATAGGGGAAAAATTTACCATCCTATTTATGCCATTATTTCCTATAACCTAGTAGTAACCCCTTTACCATGTATTGTCACGTAGTTGTTCCATACATTTCTATTTTCCTATTCATGAAATTCATGTTACTTAGTTAGACACTTCATTTTAGGGGGAAATTTAGTGGATTAAGGTACATTTGGACTATGTAGATAGTGCTCAGTGTTTTTTGAATTCATCTTGACCACCCTTGTTTGAATGCTCTCATCATTTTGCAAGTGATTTAAGTTAAAACACTCTCCCCAATTTGTGAACAATTTATATAGAATGCTCTTGCCATTTTTTAAGCACCCTAAGTCCCACTCTGGACATTTTATGATCTATCACCATTATAAATCTCATAATTATCAATTAAGTTGAAATACACACAAAACCCCTAAACATTTGTAGAAACCTATAAAAATCTTAAAAATCACAAAATTAGGAAAATTGGCTTAGAATTTCCATGCAAGATATAAAACCTTAAAAGTTTTTTTAGGATGGAATATCTTACCTATCCATCTTCATTTATATACCAATTTTCCATTCCCCCCCCCATTTTTGTAATAACTACATCAGCCTAAGGTACACAAAAACTATGTAGGTAGCACTTGGATACATGGGGTATCTCAAGTTAGATCGACCACCACTTATGCATCACTTTGTTTCCTTTTGAAACTTCCTTTCATCTATTTTTACTTAAGGATTGTGGGTCTTATATCTATTTCACAATTAAATAATCATCCTTTAGTTTCCTCATCATTATTTTTCTCTTACCAATCTTGGCCATATGCTCTCATTATTTTATGAGCAACCTTAGCTAATGCTCTCGACATTTTTTGGAAACCTCAACCAATGTTCTTGAAATTTTGTGAGCTTATTCTCATTAAAATCCATAAATGCATAAAACACTATAAACTATCAATTTAGTTCATTATTGGATACTCATATTTCATCTTTTAGTGTGGTTTTATGCAAAATCCATAATTTCATAGACTTAACAAGTTTCTTGTACCTAACACTTTTATGATTATGAGCATCACCCCCTATTTACACTATGTACTCACCATTTAGAGAGAGAGAGAGAGAGAGAGAGAGAGAGAGAGAGAGAGAGAGAGAGAGAGAGAGAGAGAGAGAGAGAGAGAGAGAGAGAGAGAGAGAGAGAGAGAGAGAGAGAGAGAGAGAGAGAGAGAGAGAGAGAGAACCCTCTTTTGACATACCCTCTTTTGTCTTCACTTGGTGACTCTTAGAATTCCTCAAGATGACTCTTCATGGGAAAATGCATCCCATTTCTATTTTTTCTTTACCCCATGACTTTTTAAATTATCCATGGGCCCTCTTTTGACTTTTATGAAACCAAAAATATATTCATTAATATTTAATAAATATCAACACATTTTAGCCAAAATATGAATATTAAAAACACATTTAGACAATAAATGCTATGGGGCCTTTATCACTAATGCTAGACCTTTGACATCAATGAAAATATTTCTAACAATCTCCCCCTTTGTCATTGATGGAAACCTCAAACTAAAACTTCCACATCCTAAAACCTATACTACACATGCCAACCTACACATACTACCATCTGAAAAACATAGAATAACTCCCCCTTACTATAGCGTCTTGTACCTATTCATTGTACCTAATTTATGTACCTATTTCCTATACCTATTATTTTTCTTCTCCCCTTTTGACATCAATGGAAAAGGGTCTATCCTAGAGATAACACTTAGCTTCCCCTTAATTGATGTTGATCCTCAATGGTAGGAAGTAAAAGAAATTACTCCCAACTTCTCCCATAGATACACAAATGTGTCTTTTGGTAGTGCCTTTGTGAAAATATCTACAATATATTTTATAATACTAATATATTACATCTTAACCTACTAATTTACAACCTACTCCTTCAAGAAGTGATATCTAATGGGAATACATTTTGTTCTTGAATGCATCACTAGATTCTTATAAATATTAATAACACTTGTGTTGTCATAAAAAATAGAAATAGGTTCATCATATTTTACCTTGATATATTTTAAATTTTGATTCATCCAAAGGACTTTAGTACAACACAATACCATTATAATATATTCTACTTCAGTTATAGAAAGTGATACTAAGTTCTACTTTTTACTTAGCCATGATACTAAGCTATCACCAAGGAAGAAAGCTCCTCCACTTGTACTCTTTCTATCATCTAAGCAACCTGACCAATCTAAATATGTATAAGTAACCAAAGTGAAATCTCTACCTATGGGATACCACAATCCATAATCTAATGTCCCCTTGACATATCTAAATATTCTCTTCACCAACTAAACATGACTCTCCTTTAGGGCTCCCTAATATCTCATAACCATGCCTACTGCATGTATGATATCTAGCCTTGATGTTGTCAAATATAAAATACTACCAATCATAGGTTTATATAAATATTGATCTACAATGGGTGAATCTTTATCCTTACGTTTTTCCCCATACCCATTGGTGTGCCAACTAGTGCACAATCCTCAAAACCAATTTTTTTAATATTTCCTTGGCATATTTACTTTGAGATATGATAATTCCTTTATCTAACTAAAATATTTTCAACCCTAAGAAAAATGACAATTCTTCAAGGATAGACATCTCAAATTCTTTTTGCATATTATCCAAATATTATTTTTTCATCTTTTCAATGTTTCTTTCAAAAATTATATCATCAACATATACTATAATAATCAATTGATGCTCACCTTTTGTTTTGATGTAGAGATTACTATCAACAAAACCTCTCTTAAAACCTTGATCTTGTAGGCACTTATTAAGTCTTGCATACCAAGCTCTAGGATCTTGTTTCAATCCATAAAGTGATTTCTTCAATCTTCATACATGGTTACTATCATTTAAGATAATAAATCCATCAAGCTACTCAATGTAGATCTCCTCTTCTAGATTCCTGTTTAGGAAGGCAGACTTGACATCCATCTAAAACACTTTGAAAATTTTGAATACTACATATGCAAGAAAAATTATAATAGCCTCTAGCCTTTCTAATGATTCAAGATATATACCTTCAATCTAAGCATATCCTTTACATACCAACTTGGATTTATTCTTGGTAATTTCACCATCTTCATTCAACTTATTTCTGTATACCCACTTTATTCCTATCACATTTTGATCCTTTGGTCTAGGCACTAATTCCTAAGTATCATTCTTTTTTATCTAATTTAATTCTTCATTCCTTGTCTTAACCTAATGCTCATCATGTGTAGCTTCTAAAAATTTTCTAGACTGAATTTTAGATAGCAAAGAAAAATTTACTTGCTCAGATTCACTTACCATCATCCTTTTGATGTGAACTCTTTCATTTATGTTCCCAATGATGTCACTCTTATTATGATTTATTTGAAAATATTTGGATGGGATCTTGGTGTCCTTTTTATTTTTCTTCTCTTCATTTGAATCTTCAAAATATTCTTCTTCAATGACTTTAGGAGCATCCACTAGATCACTAGCTCTTTGTGTTACATCTTTTTCTATCCTGATACTTGCACTTTCAATAATATTATTGGTTATTTTATTATAAAATTTATAATATTTACTTTTACAAAAATATCTAATAAATATACCTTCATCTATTCTAGATTCAAACTTACCTAATTTGTCATCCATTCTCTTTATGAAGCATCTGATGCCAAAAACTCTAAAATAATCAACTATAGCTGGTTTGTCTTTCCATAGCTCATAGGGAGTCTTGTCACTATTGACCCTTAAAAATGTTTAGTTATGAATATGCACTATTTTACTTAATAAATCTTTCCAATATTTATCTGGTATCTTAGATTCATTTAACATTATCCCTACCATCTCCAAACTTGTTCCATTTTTCTGCTCAACTACTCCATTTTGCATGGAATTCTAGATGCTAAATACTATTTTTTTATCCCATGGTCTTCACAATACTCAATAAACTCATCTAACTTGAATTTTCCTCCATTATCTGATCTTAGACACTTGATATTCAATTTAGTTTCATTCTCAACAAGAGCCTTAAATGATTTAAAGTCCCTGAAGGATTTTGACTTTTTCTTAAAAAACATTACCCAAGTCGTACGTGAAAAATCATTAATGAGTAACATAAAATATTTATCACCTTGAGTACTTTGAGTTCTCATCTATCCACACAAGTTAGTGTGAACAATTAATAACATCTAAGTGGTCAAGTATTTTTTTGTCTTAAACCATCTTTTGACTTGCTTCTCAAGCTAATAAGGTTCATAAAGTGTGTTGGAGGGCTTTGTAATCTTAGGGATATTTATGACTGCTTGATTTTTGTTGATGTTGATAAGATTATCAAAATTTATCTGTTACATTCTCTTGTAAAATAACCAACTTTCCTCAATCTGAGTCAAACAACATCTTTGACCTTTGATATCTAATAACATATACAAATTATTCATGTTCTTTGAGCATCTATAATCAATACATCTAAATATTTTCTCCTAATTTCAAAACCTTTTTCATAAAAATTTAGTGTGTGTCTTTGACCACACATTTGAATTACACTCAAAATATTATTTTTAATACCTTCTACATATAAAACATTTTTAGTCTTAGTTCTACCATTATCTAAACTTAGTGTACCTTTTTTGAGAATTCAAGGAGTAGTATTATCTCCAAATTTGACAATGCTACCATTGATCTTCTTCAGGGTTATGAACCTGCTCTTGTATCCTATCATGTGCCTCAAACATCTGATATCAATGAACCATGGCTTTTATTCATTTCTTGCATGTAAATCTATTTGGACTAACATAAACTTTTTAGGTTATTTCTTCTACCATGAACCTATCTAAACTTTCTTCTTAATGAATGGAGCCTTAAAACTCCGGTCCTTCTTGACTGACTTGAACACACTCTTATAGTACCAAGATATGTGTCTAAATTTATTTCACTTGTAACATATTATGGCCTCTTTATTAAATCCCGATAGAGGAGTAAAAGAGTTTTGGCTTCTACTTGACTCTACATGAGTTTCCTTCTCTTTGTTTCTAAAATTGTTAGCCCTTTTCCAACATTATATTTTCTTATGACCATATCCATTACAATAAAAATAGTAACCATAAAACTAGAACCTATTGTGTATCTTTAACTTGATTACCTTTTTTAGCTTTGCTCCTTCTATACTTTTTTGTTTGAGATGTCCTCTGTATTCTTAACTTCTTCCTTTTTCATTTCCTCTTTTGTAAGAGCTTCAACATAGCTCTTTCCTTTTATGTGTTAACCTTGTCTATGAAAGTAGTTTCCTCCCATTTCTCTTTTTAAAATATGATACCTATCTTATCTGGCATTGATCTTTGACTTTCTAATATCTTATTCAATATATTAGTGTTATTCTTAAATTTTGAATCATTAGTTGTTCTATCATTGACTACTTTATTTATATTCTCAAGATCTAATTTTAAAGAGGTAATTTCAACAACATACCTTTCACATTCTTCACTTACTTTTTGTAATTGAGATGTTAGATCTTCTTCAATATTTTTGGCTTCTTCAATGTGTGTTTGTAGATCTTCAATTATTTATTTTGATTCCTTTTCATTTTTCTTGATTTGGCACTTCAATATTCGATTCTTCTCAAGAGATTTTAATTCTTCTAAGGCACAAATGAGTTCTCCTTCTAGATTCACCTTAGCTTTATCCTGTTCTTCTTCTTGATCATATATACTTTTGCTTATGGAGGCATCTTCATGTATGGCCATGAATATAATCTCTTTTTCTAAATCACTAAATCCATTATCTTTGGCTGAGCCAGGATATTTATAATATAAACTCTTCTTCTTGAATCCCTTATTGAATTTTCATTTAAAACTATTCTTGTATGTATACTTTCCTTCTTCATTATCACCATTACCCTTATCTAGGTACTTAGCTATAAAATGTCCAATATTTCCACAATTAAAATATTTGAAAGGCAATTTTCCTTGATATTTACCCATGCCCTTTTTTAGCTTACAAATGAAAAGAGATCCATTGTCATCTTCATCATTGCTAGAGATGTCACTTGATTCTTGAATATAAGTCTTGTCTTTCTTTGATGTCTTGAAAGTAGCTTCCATTTTTGAGGGTTTCTCTTATTTGGTTTACATCTCATATGTTGTGAGAATACCATGTAGTTTATCCGTATTTATCTTGGATAGATCATTCATCTAATTTATTGTTGAAACATTTTCATCATATCTCATTGGTAGGGATCTAAAAACTTTTTTCACCACCACTGATTCTTCTAACTTTTCTCCAAGGCCTTGAATATGATAAACTACATAAAATAGCATTTTTGAGCACTTATTCTTTTAACTATTTTTGAGCACTAACCCATAGGAGCACCAACCCCTTGCAAATATTTGTGAGCACCAACCCACAAGATCACCAACCCCTCTTGTGTATAAAACACAAATATATCTCAATGTTTATTTCTCAACAAATGATAGAGCTCTACAACATCTCTTTCTATTATGTCATCTTTTATTATATAAAACAATTACAAACCATGCACTCTATTGGATATTTCAAATGGATTCTTAATATTTTATTTATTGATTTCTAAATGAAATTTGGCATTAACCCTTTGTGACTCTTCACTTATCATGTAAAATGGCACCAAACTTACATGGCCCTTCGAATCTTTGTATTTTAAAATTCATATGGTGACCCTTCATAAGCAAATTCATCCTTTCCTCTTTTGTCTTTATCTTGATGACCTTTCAAATTCCTTAAGGTGACTCTTCAACCCTATTTTGTCTTCATTTGGTGACCCTTTTAATTCCTCAAGATGACTCTTTATGGGAAAATGCATCCCATTCCTCTTTTATCTTTACCCTGTGACTATTTAACTTCTCCATGGGCCCTCTTTTGACTTTTATGGAACCAAAAATATATTCATTAATATTAAATAAATATATAAACATTTTAGCTAAAATATGAATATTAAAAACACCTTTATACAATAAATTATATGGGGCCTTTATCACCAATGCTAGACCTTTGACATCAATGATAATATTTTCAACACCTTATTTATTGTTCATTTTACCACTAGACTATCTTATTGGGTATCTTTTCAGACCCATTTAATAACATTATTTTTTATCTCAAAAATTTATTTTAATACTAAAACTTAGATTACAATCATGTTCTTATTCCTTTCCAACTTATCATTGATCCATTTTATTGGTTTATTACATAAGCTCACATTGTCAATTTGCCTAGATGTGACAAATTCTTTTTTGACCGATCAATAATCTATTTTGCTTTCTTGGGGTAAAATAATTATCAATCATGTGATCTAAATATTCCCTTACTAAGGAAAATCTTTGTGCAAATGATTAAACTACCTTTGAATAAATCATTATTTTTGACCTATTTACCCTGCTAGGGTAAATCCATGTGTAAAGGATTATAACCACCTTTGGAAAAATCATTATTTTTCAACCTATTTTCCCTACAAGGAAAAATATCTATGCTGATGATTATAACCATGTTTGGGTAAATCATTAATTTTAACCTATTTTCCTTACAGGGGTAAATATATGTGTTGATGATTATAACCACCTTTGGGAAAATCATTATTTTTTGTTCTACCTACCCTATTGGGGCACATACTTATGCCATTAATTATAACCACCTTTTGGTAAGTTAGTGTTTATTCTTAGTTTCCACTATATCATATCATTTTATTCATTCTGAGGAAACATTTAACAACTCTATTTTTTGCCCAATCCCTCAAGGGTGCATCTAGGGTAAATTCATCACTCTTTAGGGCATGAACCTTTTATCTTAATGAATTTTATACTATTTAGAAATACATTACTATGATTGTGTCTTTTAATGCCTTCTCAAATAGGGGAAAACTATAAACACTCATTTTAGGCCACATTCCATATCTATAGAAAACTTCAAATTTATTTCTACAAAATCATGCTAATTAAGACTATAAATTACCAAAATTCCTAACTTCATCTACGCATGGGATATAACATCCCATAGTTGTGTTAAGGCTTCATTATTTGAGGTATTACTTTGTATACAATGATAACCTATTTTGGATTCAACCCCAATCAAATTGTGTCCTATAAAATTATTAAATTGGCCTTTCAATCTATTAATGCAAATACTAAAATAGTTTATGAATGCCAAAAATATTAAGTAGGATTAATTAAAAAGTAACTTCAATTAGATGATTAAGTAAAAATTATAAGTTGAATTAGGGAATTACAAAAAAATGTATTTTTAATAAAGATTAGGTCAAATTTAAAGTAAATAATAATATCTTTTATAAATTCCTAAAATTCCAAGAAAAGGTGAGTCACACTTCATAAATATGTTATATGAGTTGTCAAGCCTCATAAATATTTTCTTTGAGTTGTCAATCCTTCACAATTGTTTTGACCTAACCCAAGGTTAATATAAACTTTACAAATATTAATTTAGACACAATAAAGGTTAAAAATAAACCTAACAACACTTGAGTTAGAGTTAATTTTAGAATCTATAAATATAAGTACCATTGCCCCTATAAAAATAAGCTCTCGATCTAATGTTAGAATGTTAGATTTATTAAGGAGAAGTTTCACCAAGCCAATCCAAGTCTCAAATGGTCTTCTAGAAGTGTTTCCAAAATGGAAATTGCATTGATGAAGGTCTATATTGCCCACAAGCCAAACATGAACATCCTCTATGCCAATTAATGAGCACTATTTTGACATATGAGGTAACATAGTTTTTTGTTTAATATTTTATTTGTAATTTTGTTCTTTATGTTAAGATCACCCAAGTACTTAGGAAAGATTAGTTTAGTTTCTATTGTATTATTTCTCTTCAGATTCGTAATGATGTAAAAATCATTAATAATTGAAAAATTATTATTATGTAAATTAAAATATGTAGATGATATTTATAGATTATATATAACCTCAGTCTTGTACACTTAGAAAACTTAGACCTTGGTTGTTCCTCTTAATTTTGGGCCTTTTCCCACTTTTGCAAGTCTTGCATCTACTCTATTTATGCCATTTAGCCCATCTCTTAGTTTTAATAGTCTGATATTGATGACCTAGGCCTTCTATCTTTCTTATAATTCTTAAAATGTACTTATCTTCCACCTTTTCATGTTTTGAGCCTATATGTACTTTATTTCATCCTAGATACTAGCATCAACGCTAGTGTCTTGACTCAATGCAAGTGTCAAGTGACCTAAAGTAATCTATATTTCCAATGAAACATTTATTAATGGTAAACCTAAGTGATTTAATACAATTTAATTATACAAAGGGATTGATATAAATATAATATCAACCCTCATTCATTCATCACCTAACAATATCTAGAAAAGACCAAAAAAGACAAAGGCAAATTATCAAAATCATTCTATCAAACATTTAATTATAAAAAGCTTACCTATTTCCATACTAGTTATATGAATAACACATATATAGGTCTTAAGTACTAAAGGATCAACCTAAGAGCCTAATTTTTCCAAGTTACAAGATAGGTCACTATTGTACTTTCTTTATATGTATTGAATTATTCACACACAAGCCAACATGTATGGGAGAACTACATCAGTATTGGGCCCTCTTCAAAGTATTGGATATATAGGTATCTCTCACTAATAGAGGGTTATTTTGGGTTAGCTTGACACCATGTGCCCACTAACCCATTTTACCCCAAGGTTACCATGAAAATAAAGAACTAGGGTTTTACAAATTTAGGAGGAACAATAGTCCATGACCTAGATATAAATGCACCAAAGTAAAGGCAAATTAAAATATAGCAGTGTACAAGTGGTCACATCCTTTTATATATGGTATTATGTATATGAAACTTACGTTGAGCCCAAATAATAGCTTTGAAGTATCCATCCCAAGTTGACATTAGTGTTTAGAGATATAGAAGTGTTAGATCTAAATTTTGATGACTATTCTAGAGTTATATTTCAATATGCTTTCTACTTATTATAGATCCAACATTGTGTTAACTATTGGCCAAATTTGACCTACATACCAAAATCTATCTAATCTAGAATAATAAGATGAGTAGGGTCCTGATTGAAGAGTGATCCAATGTTAAAAAAACAAAATAGATTCTAGGAAAAGATCACTTGTCATTTGCAAGATTTTGAAACACTTTAAGCAATATTTAAGTGTGAATTTGGTGATCTTAAAAAACCAAACCACCATGGTACATCTTGTAAGAATGAATGGGTCAATCTAGTTACACATTTAATAAATACACTTGGGAAGCCTCTCAAGCCAAAATATTACACAGACATGATGTTCTTCATGCCTTGAACATTCTCTAAAAAATTGGTATTTCGATGAGATTGATATCTTATGATATAAGCCTTTCAAGTTAGACTTTCAGAGTGAGACATTTATGGGGATGTCAAGTTAAATCTATGAAAAATATCCATTTTAATTCATATTTTCCAAGGTTAAACACATCAATGATAGGTGTCCAAATCTTAGGAGCTAAGATCAAATCTAACAATGAGCAGTGATTTGATAGAATCAGTGGGTCTCAGAGATCTAATGACGTGCATTTTATTGTGCATCAAAGATAAATGGTGAGAATTTAATAAAAATTTAGAATAAATGGATTGATGACAAGTGTCAATATCTCAAGAGCTAAGATTAAATATAATGATATGCATCCCCTAACAAGATAGTAGGCCCAAGCTGATCAATGGTGCACATTTAATCATACCAAAGTATATCAATGGCAAGTGAGAGGTTAAAGAGTCAATAGATATCAAAGGTTAATTAGAAGCTACCATGAATATTAAGCATATTAAATTGGTATAAGATTAATGGAGAGAATTAAATCCATACAAAAGCATATTGATGGTATCTATATGGTCAAATAGTTAAAAAGATCTTGAGAACAAATGAGGAACTTTTAGGTGGCACATTCTTATAAAACCATATAAAGATCGAGGATCAATATCAAAATTCAAAACCAAATATGGTATAATTCATACCAAAACAAATGTTTCAAAGAAAGGCCATGGAGGTAGACACATCAGTTTTGATGAATTCATCACCAAAGATAGTTACATGATTATGACCCTTTTTCTACTCTTACATGCCAAAAATGAAATAGTAGGGAACAATCCACCTTGGATCAAGATCAAAACAAATTGATCCAGCTATTGTAACTACTTAAATGCTAGAATGATACTTTAAAACACCTTGATCCCACCATTATAGTTGTAAGGAGCATCAATATAGGCTAGAAATAGATTGAAAGGGACTGATATAATTATTGTAGTCATTTTACATAAGTAGTCTTAGATATTGTGATCTTTTATAACTACATGAGTACTAGAATGATGGGAAATCTTTGTCATTATGCTCCCTTATCTATCCTTGTATGCATGATACCCAACTCTCTCACCCTATTTATACTATAAATATAGGCTTCTAAGCCTTGAAAATGATCCCTCTCTTTGGCATGACTAAACTCTACCAAGATTTGTATTGTAAAACTTATTTAATGTAATAAAAGACTAAATTAATCCATTTATAAGATGAATTGAAGTGTGTATCATGAATTAATTGATGTGGTCAAGTGAATATCTACCTTCCTTGCCTTTATCTAAGTTTTCTCACCTTCATATTCACTGTGGAAGTTGACAACTACCATCCTATGCTAGGTTGATAGTTAGTCCATGCATTTTTGTGAAATAATTATGTGAGGACTAATCAAAGAGTGAGTGAAGTGATATTTTTTAGTCTTGAATGTGTCTTATGTGAGTATAAGGATCAAAACATTTTGGTGCATCACCTTCTTTTTATATGTTTTCATAGATTATTGTCAATCTCTCTCCCCTTTTCTCTATAGAAGCTAGTTTAGATTTAGGAGAGGTGATTGAACAATCCCCTTCACTTAGTTAGGATGAAACCTAGGAACACTAACATTTCTAGCATGACCAATGGTAACAAGTCTCTTAGAGGAATTTAAACTTGGATCTAAGGAATTTTTTTTTCGTAGTAAAGGAGATCCATCATCATTAGGAACTAAATATCTTTAAATTTGTAGAGTTTATAACACCATCTAGATAGCATTCTCATGCAAAAAGTTACTACAAGTTCAACTAGTAAATTTATTTCCCTTGAATTCATTGAGTTACCTTCTATTTAATATAAGAGTGCAATATTTAATAAGATAAGACCTTATCCATAAAATCAATATTCATCTTTTGGTCATCCTATTATTTCAAGAAGTGTAATCCCCCTACTCAAATGCAAATTAGAAATCAAGTATTTATTCCATTTAATAGAGGTAGTACATTGTAATTATCCCAATATGATGATATTATTGTGTTTTCTCTTAAAATCATCCCATTCTTTTCTAGAAAAGATCAAACAACTGATACTAAGCACATTCAAGATGTTGCCAACCTTTATTTAATGTATAATGTTATTCAAGATAATGTGGCCATTAGACTACATGATGCTTCCTTCAAATAAAATTCTTTGTAATTTTATATAAATCTACCATTAAATTCCATATCTTCATGGGATGAATTAGGTGCATCCTTAGTTAGGCAATTTGAAGACAAGTCTAATAACCTATATTTAATTGAATAATTATCAACATAAAGAGATCTCCTCATGAGTTCATGTTTTATTTCAACCTTAGATTCTAAAAAACATGAACTAAAATAATTATAGTGATTAGACCATCCCTTGAATATGTTTTATTATATTATTTAAGATTCCTTAATTCTAATATTACTATGATGACACAGTCTATGGGTGACCATACCTTGCCAAATGCTTATGAGGTTGTAATAAAAGTAGAAAATAGTTTGATCTAAGTTGGTAAGCTTGCTCCAAGGCTTCTAATGCCTATATTCCTATATTTGTAATCTATTCTACCCACTTAAGTTCCTTAGTTTCCATCATTATCCCCTATTCTACCTCCTCAAGCTCAAGTTATAACCCCTTCTAGTCAAGCCAATGAGCTTGGTGAGCTAAAATGTTTTCTTCAATCTTCTGGAAATGAAATAATAAAACTTAAGAGGAAACAATATCAGAATAATAGGCCCTATCAACAACAAAATTAGACCACTTATCAGCCCTTCAAAGATCAAATGCCTCCCTATCAAGGATTTAGGGAAATTAGACCACCCTACCAAGCATAAGGATCCATAGCTCTAGCTAATCCACATTTAGATCTTGACCCTAATGTAATAAAAAGTTCAAAATATATTAATCCCATACCATCTCAAAATAATTTGATACATGACTGAAATTAGCAACCCTCCCACCTCAATGATGTTCAAAGCTAAGCCTTGGTATCACAAAACATTATTATGCTACAAATGACACAAGAAGAATTCCCTCTTTAAGGAGGTCAGTATCAGGAGACAGGTTTGGTACCCTAACTAGAGGCTCAAAAATTCAAATGGTAGTCTGATGTCATTAGTATAAAGTGGCAAATGGATGATTATGTTACTTTTAATCATGGTGATGAGACTATCAGTTTAAATGGTCAAGTTTTAGTTGTAACTAAATCTTAAAAAAGCCATTGATGAGACTCAATATGTGAATAATTCCTTAATTAATTATAATGATGTTTCCAATAGTATCAAAGATTAAATTTCTTCCCCTACAACATAGAAGAATTAGAATGCAGAGGTTGGCAAGGTCCCTAAAATACCTCTAGTCTGTGAATAAACAGTGGTTCAAAAGGTATAGCTAAAGGTTAGTGGAGATTTATTCAGCATAGTAGATCAAATGAAGAAATATAATGTCAGCATTAACATGTGAGATTCCATTTATATTATAGGATAAAATGATATGCTCATCTAAGAGCTTTCAGCTCTCAAATTGTCTCTAGAACCAATTGAAAAATAAGGAGTTGTCCTAACTAAGTTAGACCAAACAATGAAGAAAAAAGTAAAATAGGACATAAAATTGAGAAACAAGACAAATCTGATGAAAATTCAAGTAAAAATCCTCTCCTTCTACCTTTATTTGTTAGTTGGTGACTATTTAGTTTATCACTGTATGGTAGATAGTGGAGCTAGTAGCACTGTCATGCCTAAGCAAATTGTAGCCAAGCTTGGTCTTATCTATGAACAAAATTAAAAAAGAGTATTGAAATTACTTTATTAACCAAAAAAGACAATAGGAATCATTAAAGATATGAAGTTTAAACTACATGCTTGTCCCAATGTTACCATTTAATAGGATGTAGTTATGGTGGGCTAGTCTCCCTATTTTACCATATGTCTATCAAGGGAGTTTAGCTAAAATATTAGAGGATATTTATAAGATTATTAGACATATTTGATGTTTATGACCAGGTATGGTACCAAGGTAACCATACATTCTGAACCTATTTCATAGTTTCATTTAGAACCATAAATGGCAAGTGTCTGGATAGCAATTGCCTCATCTCAGATGAGGTGATAGAGGATAGTATAGAGGAAACTGAATCACCTTTAGATGGGATTCCATATTTATTCCTTGATGAGTGGTCCTCTAAGTCACATGAATATGATCCTTAAAATATAATTAAAGAATAAGTTATTGGTGTTTATTGCTTACATGAGAAAGATGCACCAATTTTAGCCTTAATGAAGGAGGTTGAGTCTAGTGATGATCTTTGGCAATTATAATTTTATGGATTGATGAATAATCATGGTAATAGGGTTGGAATGATGTTTATTTATAAATAAAAGAAAATTTACATCTCATTTATTAAATTTAAATTTTATTTTTCAAACAATACTATAGAATATGAGGCATTAGTTCATGGTTTATAATGGGCTAGGAAGATGAAAGTCAACACCTTGCAAGCCTTTGGTGATAGTGAAATAGTAGTTAACTAAGTGAGAGGTATCAATGTATGAAAAACCACATTACTTAAATATTATAAGTATATGGTATGGGACTTACTTGAATATTTTTAGGTCTTCAATATTCATACAATACCAAGAGATGAGAACAAAGATGTAGATAGGTTGGCTACCATTGGGGCACAATTTAGTATCCCAGATGATGTAAGAAATGAAAAGGTCTAGTCACACATTAAGGTGATTTTAATTCCTTATATTATATCTAATAATTATAATTGGAAAGTGTTTCAAGATGATAATTAGATTTTTAGATTCTTACAAGAAGAGGCTATGTTTTCCTCAAGAAATTAGTCAAAATACTTGCAGTAGTATGGTCATCAAATTGTGAAATTGAAAAAAAAAAAAGTTTCCCAAGGGATTGGTAACACTTGAGAACATATTCAGTGGTGATGATAAGTTGAGGAAAAAAATTCATCTTTGTCAACAAAGGAAGAACATTATGCCAATGTGGAAGTTGCACCTGGTAAGAACGTAAATTTGGTTAAAGTATGTACTTATTCAGAAAAAAAAGTTTTCATTGAGTTATGTGAAAGTTTTTGCTAATGTATTTGCATGGAAATATATTGATCTCAAGGGATCTGACCGAAGTCTAGATCAATACACCATTGAAATATAAAATGAAACTAAGCCAATAAGATAAAGACAAAGGCTTATTAATCCTAAGCTTGAGCCTTTGATGAGAGCTAAGCTTTATAAGCTCATTGAGTTAGCTATTATATTTCCAATCAAGACTCAACTTGGGTGGCAAACCTTGTTCTAGTATGGAAAAAGAATGGTGAAATTAGACTATGTGTTGACTTTCATGACTTGAATAAGGCTTCCCTTAAAGACCACTATCCACTGCCATATACAGAATAGATTTTGTAGTTGGTTTTAGGTTCAAAATTTTTATCCTTGTTGGATGGCTATAGTAGTTATAACCAAGTTTTTGTCAAGGAAGAAGACCAATTCAAGATAGCCTTCACCACAAAGTGGGGGACATTTGCATATAGAAAGATGCCCTTTGGTCTTTCCAATATGGGGGAAAATTTTCATATATCCATGGATATGGCATTCCAAGGCCTTCTTAAAAAGTGTATACTGGTCTATTTGGATGATATAATGATTTTTTCAATGAATTCAAGTGAGCAAATAGTTTACTTTGAGAAAGTGTTGAAAGGTGTAGGCAATTTAGGGTATCCTTGAATCACAAAAAGTGTGTCGTCTGAGTTTATGAAGGTAAGATCCTTCGACATATAGTTTAAAATCATGGCTTAAGCATAGATCCTAGAATAATCATTTCAATTCTTGAAATTTCCTTGCCCAAGAACAAAAGAGATTCATAAAGTTTCTTAGGGGAGATCAATTTTAGCAGAAGATACATCTCAAACCTAGCCACTTTAACTAGGTCACTTATAGCCATGATAAATAACAATCAGATCTTTAGCTAGTTCAAGGAAGGAGTAAAGAGTTTTGAGGAAATTAATAAAGCCATGGCTAGTGCTCTTATGCTCATAAATCTAGATTTCTCAAAGGACTTCATTATATACAGCTATGATAATATTGACACCATTTAAGACATTCATATGTAGTAGAACCATGAGGCCTTAGTATAAACAATATCATTCTTTAGTCAAGGTTTGGAAAAATATGAAATAAAGTACTTTTTATTGAAAATCATGTACTTTATATTAATAGGTCTTTCAATAAGTTCAAATACTTGCTATCTAATAATAAGATACATCTAATGGTTGCACATCTGAGTGTCAAGGAGTTTTTATTGAACAAGGACATAAGTGAGAAAAGAGATAGTTTGATAACAAAGGTAATGGAGTATGATGTGGAGATCAAAGTCACAA
Organism: Torreya grandis; assembly: GCA_037957365.1. Lineage (NCBI taxonomy): Eukaryota > Viridiplantae > Streptophyta > Pinopsida > Cupressales > Taxaceae > Torreya > Torreya grandis. The sequence continues at coordinate 1,032,983 of JARHVA010005928.1, forward strand.
AGTTGGTGAGAGGTAAGGTACTTTATGAACATCTATCCTAAGATTTATAAGAGGCTAATGGGGTGGATATGGCATCAAATTATGATTAATTTGGAAATGATCACACATCACCTTCTAAATGGTTACACAAAAAGGTAATATACCTCTAGTATGGTATTTATCCTTCTCATCTAATCCCTTCAAAAATAATATATTTTAGATTTTAGACAATTCCTTTTCTTCTTGTTGGTGGTGCACTATTCAAAAAAGATATCAATGGCATGTTGCTAAGGTGCATAGAACCAAGCCAAACATAGATATCTATTGAGAAATTTCATGATGGACATGGTGAAGGTAACTATTCTAAAAGGACCATAGCCTAAAATATCATGAGAGGTGGGTATTATTGGCCTAGCCTATTTAGTGATTGTCATGAATGGGTTAGGAAATGCAAATAGTATGTTATGTTTGTAGGAAAAGTGAAACTTACAACCTTTCCTCTCTAACCAATTTTAGTATACTAGAAATTTTTATAATTAGAATTGGAATTTATTGGTATCATTAACCCCCCTTCAAGCTTAGGTCATAAATGGATACTTAAAACCATAGATTACTTCACTAAATGGACAAAACTAGTGGCATGAAAGGAAGCAAATGAGACCAATGTTCTATATTTATATGAAGGTTTGCTTACTATGTTTAGAGTTCCTTCATCTATTATTTATAAAAATTCTATGGATTTTGTGGGTGCTAGGATCATTTAATGGGAAGTTCAATATCTGATTTATCTCATCACTTCATCAAACTACTATCCCCAAGGAAATGGTCTTACTGAGTCCACTAATAAGAACCTATTGAATATCATAAGAAGAAATATTGAAGATAATTAGAGGTCATTTCATCTAAAATTAAATTCAACACTATGGGTTGATAAGATCACCTAAAAAAATTCAATAGCTAACTCTCCCTACCAGATGGTATATGGTAAAAAAGCAAGAATGTGTATTTCTCTTAAATTTCTTGCCCTAGAACTAATTCACCAACTTGAGTTGTTGGAGAATGAACCTATATATATCAAATATGTTGAGCTTATCGAGTTGAAAGAGACAAGATATCAATCCATGCTAGTCATGAAAAGCCATCAAACAAAAGTGAAGAGAGCTTTTGATAAAGGATCTTCTTCACAAAGTTTCAAAGAAGTATATTTGGTCCTCAAATGGGATAAGGATAGAGATAAGCCAAGAAGGCATACAAATTTTGACTCCATTTGGAGTGGTCCATATATAATCTCTAGCTAGAAATCCCATAATGCCTTCCAACTTGAAAAAATGGATGGTGAGGAGCTTCCTATCCTAGTTAATGGGATACGTTTGAAAAATTGATATTAAAAATGTTGAGTCCCCTATACATATTTTGTTTTGAATTTCCTCCAAGTGCTATCCTATAACTTTAGTTTATTTACTTTTGCTTTATTTAGTTATCTTTCCTATTTTGTTTATTTCCTTACCTATTTTGGTCAAATTCATTATCTTTTAAAGTTAACAGGTTTTTTATAGTCATGGATCAAATTTATCATTATTGGTGAGTCAAAGAGCCATGTGAATGGATTGAGTTCTTAAGCATAACAAGCATGCTACCTAGCTAAGTCACCAAAGATGTTGGCCAAATTTGACCTACATACCAAAATTTATATAATCTAGACTAAGAAGCTGAGTAGGGTCCTAATTGAAGAGTGATCCAATATCACAAAGAGTAGATAGATTATAGGGTAAGATAACTTGTCATTTTCAAGATTTTGAAACACTTTAAGTAATCTTAAAGTGTGAATTTGGTGATCTTAGAAATCCAGGCCATTATGGCACATTTTACAAGAATGAATGGGTCAATATAATTACATATTTAATAAATGCACTTGGGAATCCTCTCAAGCCAAAATATTTCATGGACATGATTTTATTCATACCTTGAACATTATATATAATTTTTTTTAATCTTGATGAGCTTTATATCTCAAGATATAAGACTTTAAATTTAGATTTGTAGAGTGAGACATTAATAGGGACATCAAGTTAAAGATACAAAAAAATAGTCATTTGAATTCAAATGTTCCAAGGTTAAACATGTCGATGACAAGTGTCCAAATCTTGGGAGCTAAGATCAAATTTGATGGTGAGTGGTAATCTGACAGAGTTAATGGGTCCCAAAGATCTAACATTACACATTTGATCATGCATCAAATATTAACAATGATAATCATTTCAAAAATTTATCATAAATACATTGATGACAAGTGTTAAGATATCAGAAGGTAAGATAAAATATAATGGTATGTGTCAATTGAAAAGATAGTGGGATGATTAACAATATACATTTAATTATACCAAAATAGATCACTGGTGAGCGAGATGTCAAAGAGTTAGTAGATCTTAAAGGCCAATGAGAAACTACCAAGTGTCTTAAGCATATTAAATTGGTAGAAGATCAATAAAGTGCATTCAATCCATGTAAAAGTAGATTTATAGTATGCATAGGGTCAAAAGGTTAGTAGGATCTTGAGAATGAATGAGGAGCTACTAGGTTGCACATTCTTAGAAACCTAGATCAAGATGAAGGGCCAATATCAAAATTCAAAGCCAAATATGGTCAAAGCTAAACAAGAGTAAATGTTTCAAAGAAATTCTATGGGGGTAGATATGTTAGTTTTGATGGATTCATCACCAAATCCAATATCCTAATTATGACCATTTTTTCCACACTTATACAACAAAATGAACTAGTAAGGACCAATCCACATCAAAATAAGATCATAATAGATTGATCTAGCTATTATAATTTCTTTAACACTAGAATTATGCTTTCAAACAACTTGATCCCACCATTATAACCATAAGGAACATCAATGAAAGATAGAAATAGATTGATGCAGTTATTGTAGCTATTTTACCAAAGTAGTCTTAGACATTATGATCTTTTCTAACTACATCAATGCTAGAATGATGGGAATTCTAGGTCTTATGCTCCCTTCTCCATCCTTCTACACATGATCCCCATATATATCATCCCATTTATATGATAAATATAGGATTTTAAGCCCATAAAATGATCCTTATCTTTGGCATGACTACACTCTCTCAATATTTTTACTATAACACCTATTTGATGCAATAAAAGACTAAATTACCCCATTTTTAAGTTGAATTGAAGTGTGTCTCATGAATTCATTAATGTGGTTAAGTGAATGTTTGTCTTCCTTACCTCTGTCTGAGTTTTCTCACCTTCATGTAGTGTTTTGATAGTTTTAATAGGTCATTCCAAGTGCATGTATAGTCTGTTGGTTAGTTTGGAAGTGGAAAATTGCACACTCATGATAGGTTGATATCTAGTTCATGCCTTTGTGTGAAATACTTATGTGAGGGATGATTAAAGAGTGAGTGAAGTTATCTTATACAATTTTGAATGTGTCTTATAGTGTGTCTTATGCAATTATAAGGATCAAAACATTTGGTACATCACCACCTTTTTATATGCTCTCATAGATTATTATCAATTTCTCTCCCCTTTTCCCAATAAGAAGTTAGTTTATTATCACCTCCATAGGAGAAATATTGTAGGTCTACTAGATAAAGGTGGTCCATTCCAAAGAAGATCATTCAAATGGCCATACATATAGAGTGTTCCAATGTCATCATTATAAATTAGGGTTGTTATTTGGCATGCATAATAGGAGGGGAAGATGTCCAAGGGGATTTCAACTGTGAAAATGAGTGGTCAAAGGCATGTCCAAGAAGATGTACAAGAGGACAAATATATTATTTGTCTCCCAAATGAATATTCTCTTTCAACCTTGAATGAAGTGAATTTATTGCCAAACATATTTCTATCATATTATAATATTACACACCTTTTTATATGCTCTCATAGATTATTACCAATTTCTCTCCCCTTTTCCCAACAAGAAGTTAGTTTAGGTTTAAGCATAGGTGATAGACCTAAAAATAATCTGACCTTCTTCAGAGGTATGACCCAAGATTAAGTGATCCATAGCCTAGGGTCATTCCCACGTTGGAATAGGTTTAAACAAGAGCACCTGAACAATCCCCTTCTCAGCTAGGGTGCAACCTAGGATGCCAACATTAATATCATAACCAACTAAGTATATTAATTTTATCATTTTCATGCATAGTTTAGTTAAACTTTCTATATATAGCCTATTTTCAACATAAAAAATTTAGTGTGTGTGTGTGTGTGTGTGTGTGTGTGTGTGTGTGTGTGTGAGTTTAGCATCCAATTGGCTTGTTGTAAATCTAATTATAACCTTTGTGTATTATCATTTCTATATTCATAACCCTATCTACCCAAAAATAAGATCCTCATTTATTATAGGGTTAAACATTTGGTGAACCTAATCTCTGTATCTTTTCATGCATATCCTAGAGTGTTATAAAAAAATGCTATTTTTTTAACTTATAATTTTCTAAAATTTGTTTCAAAAATTAGCTTATTTTCAAAATCTAAAGAATTCATCAACAAAGTAGATTTATCCCTAGAGTTTATGTGTCTCTCCTATCTTGTTATTATTTTGGTATTTAGGATAATTAAAATGGATAGAAATGAGATTACTTCCCCTAACCTTAAGGAGGGTGATAACTATTCTCCCTCTAATTAGGTTTGTACTTCACCCCTTCAAAAGGTAAGGTGGATCATCATATGATGCCAACAAAGGGTAACCATAAAACCCTTCCCTCACCCATTGATGGTACATATATGCATGTTAAATATAATATACCTAGGTTTTGTAATTGTGAATCCCCCAAAAAATTAAATCACTAGTATGAGCAAGTCAATGCATGAGTTAAAAAATAAATCAGTTTTTAAAATAAAAGATCACCTTATTACAAAATTGGATTTCATATACATAGAATTCACATTATGATAGTGTGAATCATGTGTTTACATCTTCATCTATGAATGTTGTGTCAAACAATATTTATTATCCAATTTTAAAGATACAACACAACACATCTAAAATAAGTGATCTAAACATTATAACAACTATTAATAAAATACCAAGTGAAATCCTATGGGAAATTATTTGAGAAAAAGTAATAAAATTGTCTCTTATACATCTTATATGTAGATCCAAATACTATTATGCATATCATATAATGCAAGGACACCACATAAACCATTGCTTGAATCTAAAGAAAATGATACAATACATAATTGATAGTGGTGATCCTACACTCGATACCTCTCACTTGGAGACATAAAAGGTCTCAAACATTCCAAATACTAAAAAAATAAAAAAAATATAAAAATCTAAAAATATTTTAGGCATGAACATGTTATATTAGCTCTTTGGCTTCTATGTGTTAGTTCCATGTTGAGGGATGGTATATTTAGTTATTTATACATACACATGTGAGTCACATTTCTATTTAAGTGTGATATAGGCTTAAAAAAATACATGATCTATTATTATTTCAGATGTTGGGCCTTACCTCTAATCATGTCATCAAGACATTGGGGGTATTCACTTCTTTGATCTTGATACACATATGTTATATGATTTTATGATCACTCTAAAGTCTCATGTTTAAGCGTACATGTACTTATACATGCATTTATCCATGATTATATCTTACATAGGGTACTTGATATGCTCTATAATTGACATTTTTTCCTAAAAAAATTGATCAATGGGCTACCATGACATGTTTATATTGGTTTTTTATGCTTTCTTTTATGTACTTCCCTGAGTGTCTTGCCTTGATATTGTCTTTCTTATTCGATCATTTGAATATGCTCCTTTTTTTTGGCCCTCATGCATATGTGTGGTTTATTTGATGTTTGAATGTCATTTTTTGTTTTATGGAAATTTGAATATGCCATCCTTACTTTTTTGGATATTTGACTAAGTCATGTCCCCTCGATTGTGTAGCATTTGACAATGCTCCTTATTTTAAATCTCCTTGGACCATTACCTTTTGAATTATTTTTGAGTACTCTTATGTGTGTGATTTTTTTCTTATTGAGATTATACTATTAATATCTAGACATTTATATGATCCTTATCATGCATATTGGGCCTTAATTTGATAAATGGGTTCTATAAACTTTAATGCTATATCTACCTATACATGTTCCCTATATATGTGACAAGGCTCTATTCACAAATTATATATTTGTATTATCCTTTTGAGGTGAGGTGAATAATAGTACCTATCTTTACCTAAACTCAAAATGGAGGCATAATTGTGGGTGGATGTCATATAGGAATGTTCTCTATACTTGGCATAATTTTTAGATTCAATGGGGGCATGATTTGGAAGCATGTTCTACATACTCATTTAGTAGTTGGTACTTCTATTAGTTTTTAGATTCAGTGGGAATATGTAATATAGGCATGGATTCCACACATTAAAATTTTTCACATTCATTGGGGGAATTCTTTGGAAGCATGTTCTCCACACCTATTTAGCATTCAACATCTCCAGTTTATAGTGGGGGCATGTTTTGGAAAAATGTTATCCAAATTAATACTTATATTAGTTTTTAGATTTCTCCATATATAGTATGGGCATGATTTGGAAGCATGTTCTCCACTTTTTTTTTTAATTGGCCAAAGTACACAATTAAATGATTTAAAATCACAATTGTGGAAAAATTCTATACATTGGAACCATTGTTATACATCGTTTCAGCACAAGACATATCTAAGGTGCATAAGCTATGAAATTTGTGCCTAATATTAAAAAATATAAATTAGTTTAAAATTATAAAACTATTTTATGTACTAATATCCCATTCAAAATTTATTAAGCTATTTAATACAGTGGTTGGTTCTCTTTTTGGTATGGTCAAGATGATTAAATCACTCAATCTTTATAAGTTTTCATGTTGGAATTGATTTTATCATCCAACCTCACTAGGTTATAAGTATCATTAGGTTGCATGGTTGAACTAATCTCAACTTCTAGGTGGAAACTAATCTTTGATCCAAGGTTAGGGGCATATACCTTCCAGTCTCTCTATCTCTTTGGATATGTGTACTTTCAATATATATCTATACTTATATTAATATTAGTTTTAGAGGCTTATAATGACACATCTTTTTTAAATCAACTTGTCAATAGGTAAGGTAGTTACATAAACACACAAATGTACTCCTAAACCTCACTCTTTATATTCAATAAATTTTAATTATTTTCAATTCAAGATTATATACACTAATTATATACTATAACATTCTCTTGGTTTTAGGGTAGTCACCTGTAAATCACTCAAGTTGGACATGCAAAAAGATAAGGTGTGTTATACACAACTAAGTATGCATTCCTTTAATTTTAAATAATAATTTCATTACTAGATTAAAAGTTGGTGGGGGGGGGTAAATGTAAATGATATTTATGTATTATATAACACCTCAGTCTTGTACACTTGGTAGGAAAATTGAGACCTTTTAATATTACTCTTAGTTCTAGAACTTTTACCACTTTTAAAAGTCTCACACATACTCTAACTTATGTCCCTCATCCTATATCTTAGTTTAACTAGTCTTATGTTGATGACCCAAGAATTATATCTTACACATAATGCTTAAATGTAATTATATTCCTACTGGAGGTCTAGATTATACCCTAGCTAAAAGTAGAAGTATTCATGTTCTACTTCCAAATCCAACTCAACATGGGACTAACTCCAAGCTATGGGTATATTATAATGGGGTTAGACCTCTAGGATTTTTAATGAAGATAGCTCTACTAATGCATAATTTTAGCTCATTCCCACTACTAAAACATACTAATGACTAGGGAAAAGGGAGAGAGAGATAACATGAAATAGAAACCTAAGCTAAAGATGGTGATGCACCTAAATTATGGTTCATCCACTCTACCTAAATCTTAAAACACTAATGAAATAAGCATAAGGCTAGATCTAGGATTCCAAATATATATCATACATCATTTTATCATGAATAGGTTCACCAAATGACCAAAATCTAAGGGAAATGAAGGAGAGGTTTAAATACAGACACTAACCAATCATAGTATCCACATGTGGGCTTCAAGAAAGAGATGTAGAATAATAAAAATGACCTACATAACTAGGTGAACTAGTAACTACGTGAGATCATGACTTTACAAGGGAGAGATGTCCACCACATATGTAAATCTGACATGTACACACTATACTAGAACAATGAAACCTAAAAATAGTCTTGTATTCATCTCAAGAGGTTATAAGCTCCATCTTGGTAGAGTTTAGTCATCCCAAAGAGAGGGAGTAGAGGATTATAGAAAGGATCCATTTTTTGGCTAAAAAACCTCTATATATATCAAAAAGAGAGAGAGAGATGGGAATAATGTATTGGAAAGTGGAGAAAAGTCATCAAGATCAAGAAGTGAGGTGGTAACTCATTGATTTCTTTCTATATGCATGATTTGATAAAAAAAATATACCTCTTTTTTTCTAAATAGTCCTTAAGTGCCTCTCATTGGCTAAGAGATCCCAATAGAAGAGTGGGGCTTATTCCATGTGATGATAAAGTCTATTTGAGTGGAATCAATTCCCTTAACTATTTCTCCAACTACCAATTCACCACCTTGGGACCCTAAGTCTACTTGACATGTTCATGAGGATCAAATCCTTGAATCTTAAAAATGATAGTTCCATGCCATGAATGACACTTACTAATTAATTTGTCGATGATGGAACCACATCAATAGATGAACCCTTTTGAATTAAACACATATCTACTCCATTTTCATATCTAGATCATAGGTTCATTTGTAGATAAAAAACCAATCTAAAATTATTGGTTTCCTATAGCTACCATATTAATATGGACCTATAGACTACATAGCCTCTTTTATAGATCTAAATAGGTTTAAAAAGACTCAATATTTCTATGTAGGAACCAAGAGTTCACCATATACATGGATATTTATTAAAAATGGTAAACATAGCTACAAAAAAAACCCTATTTGATATAAATTTATGAACCAGAGGTCCATTTTTAGACTTAATGGTGGTCCTTTATATTATTTATCACCTTGGCTACATCCGTGTGTCCTTTCAAAGGTTTTGGATCAAATTTTAATGGTGATAGGATGATATTATAAGATATATTTGACTCCATTAACAATGGCTTCTTTTTTTTGACCTTGCCCATAGAAAATTGTTCAAACCAATCAAATGGTGCTAAACTATCTTTGTTCTCATTGGTCTCATAGATCTTGATAACTTCTTGATATTTTCTCGTACCATCAATTTTAATCTTTATAATCGAGTGAGTGCCATCGATCTTACCCTTGACTTTTCAACCCTATCCAAACCTATGCCATATGTCAAATTTGCATTAATTCTAAAGATTCATTATTGGTCTACATCCTCATGTGCTTATGCCATGTGTCAAGCTCTTGAGATCCTTGATTTTTTGACTCATCTTGTACTATTGGATCAAAATGTAAGATTGATTAAGGAACATCAATTTATTGGGACCCACTATTTGAAAACCAATAGCTATTTTATTGGGACCCACTATTTGATGTTAACACAAACATATTATGTTGCAGGTGTAACTTTAGAAGCTTATAACTGGAGCCAAAAAGATCACATGGGCATGCAAATTTTAGAAGATGATCCTAGTATGTAGAATTATAATTATGCATGAACCACTAGTTATGTGAGGATTTCTAATCATATTTATAAAATGTGAAATTATGCTAGTTTGTTCATGTCTAGAAGACATGTTGGTGATGGTCTCATCCTTAAAGTTGCTCAATTCATCCCTTGATCAATCCTTTAAGGATATAATGGATTTTAAGGCTTCATGCAATATGAGCCATACTCTTAAATGGTTGAGACATATGAGAACCTTCTTGGATTCTCTCCATTTTACAATCTTAGACTTATTTCAAAGCCTTTGATCTACTACTTCACATGAACTCTACTCATATTTTCAAAGCACCACTGTGGGTCAAAAATGGCCAACACCTTTGGTGACTCATAGGGGTTACATGCCTATCTATGCAAAATAACCCAAACCATGTACCTAATCTAGTACATTAGGCATGGGTCTGTATTTGGGTCCAACACATTAACCTAGATTTGACATTGGCTACCAATTTTGATGTAACATATTTTTAAAACAAACTAAGGACCAAGAAAAAAAAAGATAGAGTGAAAAAGGCACTTATTGAAAGGGAAACTAACCTACTGAACAAATGTGCACAAAAGTACTTGTTAGCCAATTTTCACACCCAATTTTTGCATATTTCATTTTGACTAAGTGTAATATTATTAATTAGTTTATCCCCACAACAAAAAGTGTCAGGTGTTATTTATTTTGGAATCTTTTGTTAGGTCATTTTTCAAGTGTTATTTTGGTCTTTTTTTCTCAAGTGTTATTTATTTCAGTAAGGAATTATTTAAAACTTTTTATCTAAAAAAAAAGTCTAAAGGAATTGGTCCATTTCAAGATTTTTAAAGGGTCACTTACATATGTTTGAAGGGTATATTTAAATCTTTCCAAAAGGCATCTTCAAGATTTTTGAAGGAAAAGTGTCCTTTGAAACTTTTCTATAGGGTTTGTTATTTCAAAGAATTGACCCAGTTCAAGTTTCTCGGAGGGCACTTTGCAACTTTTCCAAAGAAAATGTTTTAGAAATTTTGTACAAAACAATCTTTTCAAATGGTATTTTCCTTATAAAAGTGTCCTAAATAGGTTTTCCAATGGGAAAATTACAAAAGACCGAAGGGTATTTTTCTCTTTTGAAGGGTACATTTCAAGTTTTTTGAAAGGTACATTACAAGATTTTTGAAAGAAATGTCCCTTGTAACTTTCCCAAAGGAAATTGGCTCTTTCAAATTTTTTGAAGGAATTGTTTCTCATGCAAGTGCCCTTTAGAAAGTCCAAAAGGTCCTTTGCAAAAAGTCTAAAAGGTCCTTTACAAAAAACCTGAAGGGTGACTTACAAAAGTCCAAAGGGTCTTTTTCTCTTCCTAATGGTACATTTCAGATTTTTTGAAAGGTACATTACAAAGTTTCCAAAAAAAATATCCCTTGCAAATTTTTGAGGGGACACTTAAAATATTTTCAAAGGGCATATTTAGGCTTTTGGAAATGTGAAATGAAAATGATAAAGGGTTATTCTAGACAAAAGTATCCCTCACAATTTTTTTGAAGGGACACTTATAGAATGTCCAAAAGAAAGAAACACTAGAAAATAGATCAAAAAAAGAAGGGGCTTGAAAAGTTATTTCTTTTAGAGAAAAGGATCTATAGGAAAATTATTTGAGGAAAATGTTGAAGCAAAGGTTCAAGGAAAATACCTCAAAGGAAAGATCCTATTATAATGATGGTTATATGGATGTCAACTTCAAGGTGAGGAGCTAGAAATTGGCATTTAAATGGTGGGTCCCAAGTAGATCGATTGTTCTCAATCAAATGATTAAAGATCCAAGGGCTCATATTCTTCATCTACCAAAGTAGATTAGAAGGTTTATCTCACCATTTATTAGGTCATGATCTGAGTCATTTTTAATGGCCAATCAAAGGAACAATCAACTATACATCTAGAATTTAATTGATGCCTCTCCAAGGCCAATAAAATGAAAGTGACTCTTCTTTATGCCATTACACACCTTAACAAGCTAGTGAGAAGCTGTTAGCATCAAGATAAATCTACAAGTAGACTCTCATTTTCATAACTGATTGATGCCATTACTTAGTTTAAAAATATCTTGTTTCTAGTAGTGAAACTATTAGGAGAGCATCTTTGAGAGAGAAAGCTAGCTATGTAACCACTTGAGGTGACATGGTTCAATTGAATGGTCCAAATAAGCATCATTTACAAAGACGGTTGTAGCTAAAGATGGAGACTCCTAATAGATTGATTCCCCTTTTTGGTGCTAAAGGTCTCCTCCTCTCACTTCCTTTTTACTATAAATGTAGCCCTTAGGCTAGTGTAAAAAGAAACCACATAGTCTATGGTGAAGCGCTACTAGATTGATGTTATATTCTACCTTTAAGCATTATTATAAGTCTAATTCTTTTAAGTTTCTAGATAATTGTCTGAGTGTGTAAGAGATGTATATCAATAGTAAGTGATGAATTTCCATTCTTATATCCTCTATCCTTTATGCCTAAGCAAGGGTTCTTAGTATAAAAGGTCATCTAGCGTGTGTTCAAGTGTCTTAATTTGTTGTAAGTGTATAACTATTCTTAGAATGTGAAAAGTTTGCCTTTTAGTTCATTTACCCTGTGTCATTTTACACATCTCACCTTTTTACTAAAATACTTGTGTTAAAACCCCTTAGAGATTGAAAAATGGTCTGTGTGTTTTATTTTATTATGCACTAGGATATGACATTCATGTGGAAGATAATCTCAGTGCATCACCAATCTTAGAGTAGGTTTCATTTGGTGTAATTTCTAACTCTTTTCCTTTATATCAAACTAGTTTAGATAGAGGTTGTTTTGTAGAGATACATTTAGGGAGCTATCCCTTTAAATCTAGAGGTTCATTTCCTCTATAAGCATACCCACATGCCTATAAATGTTACAACTTTTCCCAAATCTAGAAGAGAATTGAAAACTCTCTTCTATGGTGTAAGATTTGGAGACAACAGTTCTAGCATGCCTAGTGGGACCAATTATTTACATGTCAAGGTGAATGCTAGTATTGACAAGCCTAAGGTTATATAAATATTATTAATCCAACATTTGGTGACTCCAAAAGGTGAGAGTATTTGGTTTTGGATCAATTTTCCCACATTATACTTCATGGTCCTCACTAGGTCATCTAGGGTTTTTGACCAAGCCCCTTTAGTTGAAGCTCTTCTTGAAGAACAACACCCTGCATAATTTTTAATGCTTAGAGATCCTAGACCAGGAGGTTTTGAAGAATAATAAGAAGTTAAAGAGATATGAGATCAAAAGGAAAGAAGAGAAATGTATAGGTAGCAACTTTTCCCAGCCTTTAACATCCAAAATCTAATTAACCTTCTTTCATATGACCCTATTCGTCTCAATGCTACCAAGAGTCTCCCTTGTTTCAATTGAAAGGGTATTATTACTCCATATAAGAATATTAGGGACATATCAATTTTTTTAAACTTCCATAGTGTCACTCGAGCTAACATAGCCATTAAATTCCTTGCCATGTCTCTAAAAGGTAAGGCACTTGACTGGTATAACACTTTGGAAAGTGGTTGCACTATAAATTAGGATGGATTTGGGGAATTATTGGTAACTATATTTGAGAATAAGAGTGACCATACTTCATTGATCTATCAATTGAATGTGATAAATATAGGTCCTAAAAAATTCATGTGAGATTTTAATGAAAGATTTCAAAGGACATGGCATAGGTTGCCACCTGTCATGAGACCTCCTCTAAGATTTGTGTTCCCACTTATCTCAAGGGTATTGGTACTAATGTGGTGGTGATGTTATAGCTAATAGGAGGATTCACTTTACCAGATGCATATGAGATAGTTATTAAAGCTAAGAATAGCTTGATATAAGTTGGAAAGCTACCTCTAAGAGTTTTCATACCTTTGTTATCTCATAGTTCAGTTAAAGATCCAAGCATAGAATAAGTTCCTAATGCCAATGTCAAGTAAAGAGCCTTACCCAAGAAGTAAAATAATTCTATGGATAAAGATGAAGAGATTTGGTCATTATGAGCTCAGCTCAATAAAGGTTAATTTTAAGCAAGTGATCTACCTATCCCTCAATACTATCCTCAACAAGGCTATAGAGCTCCACCCCAATACAAATACCAAGGAAGAGGTTAAGGTTAACAAGGTTTCAATAGGTATCAAAATGCCTATAATCCTAATTCCACTCCTTCCATGAAGGCTATTATTCTAATGCATGCTGACTTGGTCTAAGGAGAGGATCATTTAGACCAATGGGGATAACCTCAAGGTTAGTTTATGCATGATGGTGGAGAACACAGCCAAGTTTTGGTGGCATAATAAGAATCTACTCCTTACATGACATTAGAAGAAATGAATCTCATGTAAATAGATACTCATGGAGAAGGTAGCAGCCAGAGTGTAGGTATGATGAACTTTCAAGTGAAGGATGATTATGTGTTGAATAAAAGAACATCAATTACATCCAACACAATAGATAAGAAGGGAGATCTAGGAGATGTTCTAAGAGTACATTTGACTCCAAGTGATGCCTCTCCAAGGCCACAAAGTATGAATCCTAGTGTAATACCTACTACTAGTCATGCTCCTCAACAAAGTTAGAATGCAAGTAGGGATATCGAGCCTATAATGCAGAAGGTTAAAAATCCCTCACTACATTCAAGAATGCAAGAAAAGGTGAATACTTTTCCTCTAAACATTGTTTATTATTTGAATAATACCAAGACAAATATATCTCTTTGGGAAGTCTTGCATATGCTTGGTCAAAAGGAGCTCTTAAAAGAACAACTTATAAACATTCATGTAGCCCCTCAAACTTTAAAACACAATATTTTAGCCCTTACCAATTATCCAAGTCATGTCTTAGAGCCCTCCACAAAATATAAAAATCCTCCACCCTTCTACCTCCCACTCATTATGGGAGACAAGTTGGTTCACAATTGTATTGTAGATAGTGGAGCTAATACCACTATCATGCCTAAGGTGGTGGCTGATAAGTTGGGATTGAAGTATGAACCACCTAGTAAATATGTGTTATAGCTTGATGGGAATATAACCAAGATAGTAGGATTGGTCAGAGGTTTGAGACTATTTCTATATGATTTCTCAAGTTTACCCATTTTACAAGATGTTGTGGTGGTAAACCTTCTAGCTCATTTTCTATCTACTTGTCAAAGGACTTGATAGCTAAGATAGGAGGATACCTTTCTACTGACTGGTCTTTTCTAGATTTTAAAACAAGATATGGAACCAAGGTGACTATAAATACTTGGCCCTTATCAAGGTTTCATATTGAGCCATATATGGAGATAAGTTCAAATTAGAATTACCTAATTAGTAAAGAAGAAGAAGGTGTTATGGATGGTGAAGCATCCTTCCCCCTTAAAGGTATTTTTGATATTTTCCTTAATAAGTAAAACAATGAAATGCATGGAATTTATGCATATCCTTTCATATAAAAAACTAGTTTTGGAGTTTATTGTATACATGAAAAAGATGTTTCAATCCCTTCACTCACTAATGAAGACCATGAACTTGAAGGACTATGGGAATTGTTTTTTGATGGCTAAAGAAGAAAAGTAGGTATAGGATCTAGTGTTATGTTAGTTTTTCCATCAAATAATAAATAATACTCCTTAGATATATTCCACTTAAATTTCACTTGTAATGTGGTAGAATATGAAGGCCTAGTTCATGGCCTCTAATGGGCAAAGAAGAGAGGGATCAATAATTTGAAGGTTTATGGGGATATTGAGATGGTCATCCACCAAGTGAGAAATCAATCTAGAGCTAAGAATAACTTGCTTAAATCCTAAAATAATAGGGTATTGGACCCACTTGAATACTTTTATTCCTTCAACATATAACCCATACCAAGGGATTTAAATAAACACATTGATAGATTAGATGCCATAGGAACATAGTTTGATGCAGTTACTGATATAAGAAAGGAGAAAGATTAGTCCCATAGAAATGTCATTATGAGGCATTATATTATAGATAATGAAGTGTCATGTTAGGTGTTTGAATGTGCTGAACACATTTCACACTTCTTACAAAATGAGGCAGGATTCTCCTCAAGGATCCAAAAGAGACTTCATGATCAATATGAAGAACAAGTTATTTAGCTGAAGACAAACAAGATACCTAAGGGGATGATTAATTTGGAGAGTTTTTTCAATGAATATGATCAAAATAAGAAAGAAAGAGTGAGAATGTCAACAAAAGAAGATAACTATGAGAGTCATGATTTATAAGGACAAGTTCCTAAAAATTAGTAAGGTATGTTCTCTATCCAAGAGGTAGGAATTTATTGATTTATGCAAAGAGTTCCATGACATATTTTCTTGGGAATATACATATTTTAAATGGTTTGATCCAAGTCTATCTCATCACACCATTGAGTTAGAACCTAGAGCTAAACTAGTCAGGCAAAAACAAAGGCCTATCAATCCCAAGATAAAGGAAACCATGAAGAAAGAGCTGACCAAGTTGATTGAGTCTAGGATTATATTTCATATCAAAAACTCAACTTTCATGGATAATATTATACCTATCCAAAATAATAATGGAAAGGTTAGACTTTGTGTGGAATTTTGAGACCTTAATAGAGTGTCTCTCAAGGATCATTATCCACTACCTTCCATGGAACAAATTTTGCAAGTTATTTCAGGTTCTCAATGTTTCTCACTTCTTGATGGTTACTCAAATTAAAATCAAATACTAGTGAATGAAGATGATAAATAAAATACAACCTTTAGCACACAATGGGGGACCTTTTCCTATAAGAAGATGCTTTTCAGTTTATCTAATAATGGAGCTACATTTCAAAGGGCAATGAACATGGCTTTTAAAGGTTTGATCAATAAGTTTCTACTTGTGTAACTTATTGATATAATTATTTTTTTGAAGGATTCTACTGATCATATGGAACATCTAAGGTAGGTGTTTGAGAAATGTAGGGAGTATGGAATATCCCTTAATCCAAAAAAGTGCATCTTTGGTATCATGAAGGTAAGTTATTGGGTCATATTATTTCAAAAGAAGGCTTGTCTATTGACACTGAGAGGATTGAGGTTACTCTAATATTGTATTTTCCTCAACACAAGAAATTAATTCAAATATTCTTGGGTAAAATAAACTTTGTAATAATTTTTATTCTAGGATTTGCAACTATGGTAAAGCCTATCACAACTATGCTCAAGAAGAACCAAGCTTTTGCTTAGACAAAGGAAGGTAAGATTAGTCTTGAGGCAATAAATAAAGTAATTGAAAAATATCCTACTCTCTTGAACCTAAATTTTGTCAAATATTTCATACTCTATACCTTTGATAACCTTGATACAATCTTAACTATGCTTATGCAAAATAATGATGAAGAGGTAGAGTAGCCAATTGCATTTTTAGATAA
This sequence comes from Torreya grandis, assembly GCA_037957365.1. NCBI lineage: Eukaryota > Viridiplantae > Streptophyta > Pinopsida > Cupressales > Taxaceae > Torreya > Torreya grandis. Next base: position 1,050,041 of record JARHVA010005928.1, read on the forward strand.
GGATAGAAGATTATGAGGTCAAGTATACATTTATTGAGAAGAAAGCTTTAATAGTGATAAGAGGATTGAAAAAAATGATACAAATGGTTTCAAACAACAATATACATATCATGGTTTCTCATCCTAGCACCAAAGAGTTTCTCCTAAGAAAAGACCTCAATGAAAAGAGAGCTGGGTGGATTACAAAGGTGATGGAGTATGATGTGGACATTAAGGTGAAAAACTTGCTAAGAGGAAAAGGGTTATGTTAGAATTTATCTTCAAATTTTCAAGAGCTAAAGGAGGAAGTCTTGACCAACTAGGTTCAACCCCAACTAGATGATCACATACAAGTTCAAAGTTGGACACAAGACATCATTAGTTTTCTTCAAAATGGTGAGTTCCCCAATGGGTTAAAAAAGTCTCAAAGGAGATATTTTATATTTCAAACCATTACTTACTTTCTTATAGATGGTGTTCTCTTTACGAAAGACATGAATGATATACTGTTGAGGTGTGCTAATAGTGATCAATTTAATATTCTGCTGGAAAAGTTTCACAATGGTGCAGATGGAGGTCATTTCTCTCTTAGGATGATAGTTGTAAAGATAATGAGGGTCGGTTACTATTGGCCTTGTATTTTGAAGGACTACTACCATTGGGCTAAAAAGTGTCCTCAATGTGCTTTCTTTGTAGGCAATTAGAAACTTATAGCCCTTCCATTGAATCATATCCAAGTAGACCAACCTTTCATGTAATGGGGTCTTGATTTCATTGGTTTGATCAACCCTCCATCAAGTAATAAACATAAATGGATATTGACTACTACTGACTACTTTAAAATGTGGGTAGAGGATGATGAATTGAAGGAGGCAAGTGAAAATTCTATCTTGGAGTTCTATTAGATAATTATAACAAGGTTTGGAGTTCCCCATGTTATCATTTTTAATAATGCACTTACTTTCATAATTGATAAAACTTTTGATTGGACAAACAAGGATGGAGTTTACTTGAGTACCTAATCCAACTATTACCATTAAGGTAATGGGTTGGCTAAATATACTAACATGAATCTCATCAAGATCATCAAGAAGACATTGGAGAACAATATAAAATCATGTCATAACAAGTTTAAGATAGCCTTATGGGATTATAGGATTACTCCAAAGGGATCAATTGGTAATTCTCCCTTTGTGCTTGTTTATGAGAGAGAGGCTAGGTTATCCGTATCTCAAGAACTCCCTACTCTAGAACTTGTACATAAACTATAACTACTTGAAAATACTCCAATGAAAGTTAGATTAATAAAACTAATGTAGCTACAAGAAGAAAGAGACAATACACATAAGGCCATGGAACACCACTAAGTACTAATGAAGAAATCATTTGAAAAGAGAACAAGTGCAAGAGTGTTTAAGGAAGGTGACTTGGTTTTAAAATGGGATGAAGATAGAGCAAAACTAGGTAGACATACAAATTTTGATAATTTATGGAGTAGCCCTTACATCATTAGCAAGTGAAAGTAGAGAAACTCTTTCCAGCTAACTAATATGAATGAAGAAGAATTGCCTTTCCCTATTAATGGGATACATCTAAAGTTGTGCTATTAGTCCTTGTAAGTCTATTTTTTAAATAGTAGTTTAGGTGTGTCTGTTTATTTTCGTTTATTGTTGTGTTCCCTAAGTGATTTTTAGCACAAGTGTGATCCCTTACTTTTTCTTGGTGTGCATCTCTACCTTTGTGCATGTGAATCAATCCAACTTATGTTTTTGAGCCAAAAGTCTATTCAAGTCATATTTGGGTGCCTATATATGTGACTCCATGCCTAATAGAAGGATTTAGGCAACTAGTCTTAGGCATAACAGGCATGCCTCCCCTTGGAATTGCTAAAAATATTAGCCAATTTTCACACCCAAGTTTGCATCTTTCATTTTGTATAAGTGCAACATTCTTAATTGGCTTATCCCAATAGCAAAAAGTGTTAAGTGTTATTTCCTTCAGAAGCCTTTGTTCAATATTTTTGCAAGTGTTATTTCAGTCTTTTTTTCTTAGGTGTTATTTCTTTTGGTAAGTAATTGTTTTAGAATTATTATCCAAAACAAAAAGTCTAAAGGAATTGGTCCATTTCAATATTTTTGAAGGGTCACTTACATATTTTTGAAGGGTATATTTCAAGCTTTCTAATAGGCATCTTAAAGATTTTTGAAGGAAAATTATCCTTTGTAACTTTATAGAAGGGTTTGTTCTTTCAAATAATTATTCCAATTTAAGTTTCTCATAGGGAAATTTTCAACTTTTTTGAAGGAATTGTTTCAGACATTTTGTTCAAAACAATCTTTTCAAAGGGTTTTTCCTCATAAAAGTGTCCTAAATAGGTTTTCTGATGGGACACTTTCAAAATTCAGAAGTTTCTTTGATCCAAAACTCAGGGGTTTTGGTTAAAATATATTTCAAGAACACAAAAATAACATAATAACAATTTTTTTTTGAGAAGAGATGTTTTATTACTCACAAGATTGCAAATACAAACATATGCTTATCTCTGGGAAGAGATGTCTGATATCCTTCTTGAGATACATATATTTTTATACATAATTTTAATTTAGGAGGATGTGTAAGGTCACCAATATTGAGGTATATTAAGTGGTTCGACTTCCATGATTTACAATAACATAGAATTCAAGAAATTAGTATTTTTAAAAACTTACTATTTTTAGACAACACTATTAAAATTGAAATTATGGGAACTTTCATTAAGTTTTTAGGGGTTAAAACACACTAACTATATATTAATGACATATCATCATTTTAACCTCATTATTATCTTTCCAATGGTTCAAATCAGGAGTCAAATAGAGCTATGGTTTAAAAGTTATGGCTCCCAAAAGTTCTATGACCAATTGGGGTAGAACCGTCACCTGAATTGTTATCTAAAGTGTCACCTGAAGTATTGCCAAAATAAACCTTTTATTTTATAAAGGGTACATTTCATTTTTTTTGAAATTTACATTCCAATTTTTTTTAAAGAAATGTCCCTTGCAAATTTTTTGAAGAAAATTGGCTCTTTTAACTTTTTCGAAGGAATTGTTTCAGACATTTTGTCTGAAACAATCTTTCTAAAAGGAATTGTTTATCATGCAAATTCCCTTAAAAATGTCTAAAAGTTCCTTTGAAAAAAATCCAAATGGTACTTTGAAAAAAACCCAAAGGGTCACATACAAAATTTTGAAGGGTCTTTTTCTATTTTGAAGGGTACATTTCAAGTTTTCCAAAAGGTACATTACAAGGTTTTTGAAAGAAATGTCCCTTGCAAATTTCCAAGGGGAAACTTACAATATTTATGAAGGGAATATTTAGGATTTTAGAAAGGTGAAATGAAATTATGAATGGTTATCCTTGAAAAAATTGTCCATAAAAATTTCAAAGGGACACTTGCAGAAAGTATAAAAGAAAGAAACATTAGCAAATCGACCAAAAAGAGAAGGGGCCTAGAAAGTTATTTCTTTCAGAGAAAAGGATCCATGGGAAAATTGTTTGGGTAAAATGCCAAAGCAAAGGTATAAGGAAAATAACCTAAAGGAAAGGTACCAGTATAATGATGGTTATATGGATGTCAAATTTAACTTGAGGAGCTAGTTGTTGGCATTTAAACAGTGGGTCCCAGGCAGATCGATGGCCCTCATTCAAACACTTAAAGATCCAAGGGCTCACATTATTAATCTACCAAATAAGATCAAAGGGTTCATCTCACCATTGATCAGGGCATGATCTGAGTCATTTTTGATGGCTAATCAAAGGAACAATTGGTTGTACATGTAGACTCCAAGTGATGCCTCTCTAAGACCAAAAAAATGAAAGTGACTCTTCCCTATGCTGTTGCACACTTCAGCAAGCCAATCAGAAGCTATTAGAATCAAGAAAAATCTACAACAAGTGGACTCTTATTTTCATAATTGATTGATGCCATTACTTAGCTCAAAAATATCTTATTTCTACTAATGTAACCATTGGGAAAGCATCTTTAAGATCAAGTTAGTTGTGTAACCACTTGAGGTGACATGGATCAATCGAATGGGCCAAATGAACATCATTTACAAAGAAAGTTGTATATAAATATGGATATTACTAAAAGATTGATTCCCCTTTCTAGTACCAAAGGCCTCCTCTCACTTCCTTTCTACTATAAATACAACCCTTGGGCTAGTGTAAAAAGCAATCACATAGTGTATGGCAAAGCCTTGCTAGATTGATGTTACATGTTACCTTTAAGCATTAGTATAAGTAAGTCTATTTTAAGTTTTTAGACAATTTCCCAAGTGTTTAAGAGATGTATAGTGATAGTAAGTGATGATTTTCATCCTTTTGTCCACTATCCTTCATACTTGGGCAAGAGTTCTTAGTCTAACAAGTCATATAGAGTGTGTTTGATAGTGTTAAATTGTTGTAAGTCTATAACTATTCTTAGAATGTGAAAATTTTTCCTTTCAGTTCATTTTCATTGTGTCATTTTACACATCTTGCCTCCATATTTAAATACTTGTGTTAGAACCCCTTAGATCTTGAAAAATGGTTTGTGTGTTTTTCTATATTATGCATTAGGATATGAAATTCATGTGGAAGATAATCTTGGTGCATCACCAATCTTAGAGTACATTTCATTTAGTGCAATTTCTAACACTTTTCCTTTTGATGAAACTAGTTTAGATAGAATTTATTTTTTTAGAGATACATTCAAGGAGCTATACCTTTAAATTTAGAGGTTCATTTCCTCTATAAGCATACCCACATGTCTAGAAATGTTCCAACATTTCCCAAATCTAAAAGAGGATTGAACACTCTCTTCTACGATGTAATATTTGGAGATAATATTACTCAGAGAAAAGTATGAACCTACTTTAATATATACAATATTGTACAACAATTCACAAGCACCTCCCTCCTAGGTCAAATGGAAAACTATGAGTATCATTCACTTATAGAAAACCAAGCTAAAAAAATACCTTACTTTGTAGGTATCAAAATTGGTAAACCAAGTATCTTGATGGCCAACCTTTTTGATGTGCTCCCTAGTGGATGGGATGGAATGAACATGTCTCTAATGTAGACATATTGTTTCAAGTTTTCCAAACTTGGTTTGTATTGGAATATGGAAGCACTTGCTTGTTATTTCTTATCACTCTTGAGAGAGTCTTGCATGAAGAGTTCCTTTATTCTCTTGGGAGAAAATGTACTTGGTTTAATTAGTAATTCAAAAAGACCATGTTTTTCCACCTTGTCCTTATGTAAATCAGGACTGATCATGCTTGGAGCAACATGTTTATAGCTTTTTGGAATAAGGATATGTCCCTCAACCTCTTCAAATTCTTTGGTTATGGAATTAACTTATTTCCATAACTATTTAGGCTCTTCCCTGGTATGCTCATAAAACTAAATCACTTGAGACCTTGAGATATCTCCTTCATCAACCTCACTCAAGATTTCATCTTTTTCTTCAACAACAAATGAAAGTTGATTTGACCATCCATGTTCTAAAGTATCAAACCTATTTTTCTCAAGATATAATTTTCTTTCCTCTATCCTCAACATATTAGGGATATCTTCATTTGAAACCTCATCTTGAAGTATACCTACATCAGACACCTGATCTTGATCCTCTTCTTGATTTATGTAGAATGGACTTTTAGTGGTCCATTCAAAATCTTTTCTATTTTCATCTTGAGGGTTAACCTCTTCAGGATCTAGTTCATTTGTGTCAAAATGATGCCAAGAAGGCTAGTCCAAAACTAAATTTTCCCCTTTTGGATGAAGTGGACTTCCCATCATGATCTCTTCATCATAGACATTTGCATTGTCATCTTCAAGTTCACCTATGATTGCAAGTTCCTTATCTATTCTTTGTAGAATAGGTTCCTCTTTTATAAGGTAAATGGTGGGAGGGTGAAGAAGTTTACCTTGTTTGAATATTATGAAGGTATCATTCCATCTAGGTACTTTGAATTTTCTTTTAGGTGGATATTGAACTAAGGAAAGAGATCCTTATAAATCTTAAACACCAAGCTCATTGAGCTGAGCTATGGTTACTTGATTCATTTTTTACACATCTAACCTTTCCTCTACTAGGACTGATTCTTGGACTACCTTAACTAACACCTCCCTTTGTTTACTTGTTTCTTTCTTGATTGATTTCCATGATGTGAATGTGTAAGGCTTGGCCACCTTCTCCTTTTCCTAAATGAGTATGGGAGAGGGTGGTTTTACAAGTGAGGGTATGAAATAGTTAGGGTCATAAGAGAGGATCTGAGATGGAATATCTTCATGATCTTAAGTGAGAATGAGCATAGGGGTAGGAGAGGGAAAAATAATTATCTCAAGCTTGACATACTCATTCTCCCATTACTCAAATACTTTTATGGACAATACCCACCCTCTCATCTCTTTCTTATCAACATATGGGTAGTCAGTTTCTTCAATAGATGCACACACATTATATAACTATTAAAAGAATATCTTTATCACCTCCATGGCATGAATGTGAAATTATTGTCCAAGATTGATCCCCTCATTGATCTTCATGAGTTTTCTTCCTTGGTCCAATATTGCCTCTTTGATTTTTGACAAGGTTGACTCAGGGGATGATCAAGGACTCTTAAAGGTTGAACATGAGGATATTATAGGGGAGAGAGAATATAAGACTATTCCAAATTCACTTAATACTCTTTATAGTATATTAACATACTATCTAAATTTTGGATCATTTTTATTATCATTGTTATGCCCTCATTCTTGCAAGATGACCATTGTTCACTTTCACAAATTGACCATCTATTATTTACTAAC